>JAOTQJ010147116.1:0-33910 GCA_025642045.1 Solanum sejunctum
AAGTCAGCACACTTCTTACCAGTCAGGAGTGATTATACAGCTGAAGAATATGCCAAGTTATACCTAAAAGAGATAGTTAGGTTACATGGATCCCAATCTCCATCATATCTGACCGAGGAGCTCAATATATTGCAAAGTTTTGGAGGTCCTTTCAAAGGAGTTTAGGGACACAAGTGAACTTGAGTATAAAATTCCACCCTCAAACAGATAGTCAAGCAGAACGCACCATTCATACACTTGAAGATATGTTGTGAGCTTGTGCATCGGACTTTAAAGGTAGTTGGGTGGACGATTTTCCACTTATTGAGTTTGTCTATAATAACAGCTACCATGCGAGTATCAAGACAGCACCTTATGAATCTTTGTATGAAAGGAAATATAGGTCATCAATTGGATAGTTTGAAGTGGGTGAAACCACCTTACTTGAGCCAGATCTAGTACAGCAAGCCACGGAAAAAGTTAAAGTGATACAACAGCGACTAGAAACAGCCCAAAGTCATCACAAATCATATGAAGATACGAGGAAAAGAGGACTGAAATTTTCAATAGGGGATTGGGTGTTTCTAAAGGTGTCTCCAATGAAAGGGGTTATGAGATTTGGTAAGAAGGGAAAATTGAGTCCACGTTACATAGGGCCATATCAAATTATTAAGAAGGTTGGGCAAGTTGCATATGAACTAGAGCTACCCCAGAGCTTTCAATGATTCATCCAGTTTTTCATGTTTCGATGCTTCAAAAATATATAGGTGACCCATCCTATATCACTCCTATTGAGAATGTATAGGTTACAGAAGATCTCACCTATGAAGAAGTGCCTATTGCTATTCTTGATCGTCAAGTTAAGAAGCTAAGGAACAAAAAAATAGCTTCAGTTAAAGTACCTTGGAGGAACCAGTAAGCAAAAGAGATAACATGGGAATCTGAGGATGCGATGAAATTGAAATATCCTCACTTATTTGAAGCTAAAGAGAAAGTCTAACATACAGAATTGGGACAGTAATAGGTACATGGTATTGAATACTTAATGTGTTGTTAAAGTTTGTGCAAGTAGAGGTTTAAACTTGGCTAAGCTATCTAATTGTTCTAACATCGAGGATGAATGTTCCTAAGTGGGAGAGGATGTAACACCTCACACCTTACAATACTAGTATAATGAAAATAAAGCAAGACATGGTTTGGTCAAACTAGCGCTAACTTTCAAAAGTGATTGAATCTCGCGTTAATGGGCTATATGTGCATCTAGCGCTTAAGGGAATTAAGGGTATACATGTTTTGTGGTGAATTAAGGAAATTATGGCCTTAAATGAAGTAAAATAATTGAGGTGCTTGTAGGACTTAGAAGCTAGCAGTTGAGTCACCTACTTGCTTAGCTCAAAATCACGGACTAAACGGAGACGAGGCTCGATGTCAAAATTATCCAAGTTCGATTATGAATAAAGTATGTGTTAATGTTGTAACTTTGGGCCACATTTAAGCATAATAAATAGAATATATGTTAAGCCCAAGAGAGGTATTAAAAAGGGCCAAAAGATAATACAAAACGCTTAGAAAATTAGGCCCAAACTTAAGTGTCATGGGCCTAGAGTCTCGGCGCGCAGCACTGCGCCCGTACAGCACCTGGAGGCATCCCATACTACCCCCAAGCCAGCCTGACCTTATAGAGTACCGACTAGTTTTGCCCTGCCATGGGCTCATCAGGGAAGCGGCAATAGCTCCCAACCAGTTGTGCCCGTCGTATGCTTCAGCTCCCTTCATAGTTATGTCCTAGACAAGCGACAAGCTCCCCAAACTTAATTGGGTTGGCCTGCCTGAACTTGGCCAAGCCAATACAACTAGGGCAGAATGCCTTATTTCTAGAGTCATTCCCCTCCCCATGGCAGCTTGATACAGTCGGCACGTACGCTTTGCATGGTCCTTCACGGTTATGGATACCGGTCCATAACACTCTCCCTCACTTGATGTTGCGATGACCTCGGTGCAATCCCCTCGATGTAACTCCTCCCTTTGGACTGCCGCATATCACCTCGTGCCTCCATGTCCTAAGTTCGCACTATTTTCATGCACGAAGCATGCTTTACTTTGTAAGGAAGGACTCTGCCCAAGGATCGACATACTTCATCATTCTAGCGACCCTTCTTCACTTTGCCGTGCATTATCCTCGCAGCGGCCAAAGTACTCTCCTCCCTTGAAAGCTGGTCTTCACCATAACCATCTGGAGTGCGTAGCTATGAAGAGCATGTCCCGCTCTAATACCACTTGTCACGGGCCTAGAGTCTTGGCGCGCAGCCCGTGCGGCACCTGGAGGCATCCCATACTACCCCCAAGCCAACCTGACCTTATAGCGTACCGACTGGTTTCGCCCTGCCATGGGCTCATCAGGGAAGCGACAATAGCTCCCAACCAGTTGTGCCCGTCGTATGCTTCAGCTCCCTTCATAGTTATGTCCTAGACAAGCAACAAGCTCCCCTAACTTAATCGGGTAGACCTCTCTGAACTCGGCCAAGACAATACAACTAGGGTAGAACTCCTTATTGCCAGAGTCAGGCCTCTCCCCATGGCATCTTGATATAGTTGGAATGAATGCTTTGTGTGGTCCTTCAAGGTTAATAAGTGAAAGATGAAAATTTGGCTGCCCAAGTCCATCAAGTTGGTACTCCAAAAAGGCCCAACTTTGAGGGTCAACCTAGTGGGTACGCTACCTGATTATGTGTGGTATATGTTAGTCAAGAAGTAAGGAGAGAGTTGGCATAATATCCCTATATAAATGGCTCCAAAGCTTCTCCAAAAGTTATAGTTCACTTAAACACACACAAAACAAAATAGATTGATCTCTCTACTTTCTCTCAACTTTTCTCAACTTTGTGAAGCATCCAAATGACTTCTTTAGGGTTATTAAGGAGCCTCTACACCTTGAAGGCAAATGTGAGTAATTATAGTTGTGTGTTCAGTATAGTTTTGTCATGAAAAACACAAAATAGATGCTAGCTACGAAGCTGAAATTGTTGTACAGATTCTGTGCAGAAAGTTGTTGCACTTTTTGCTTTTGTTCTGGTGATTTATCTATGATTTTTAAGTTATATTATGAAGATAAATTGGTATTATTAACATGGTTTTAGTTATAAACATCACCCTAAGGTTGATTCCCTGGTTTTGGTTTCATTTAACAAGCGCGTTTTATCGAGTTATTTCAAGCATCATGTTGATTGTAACTTGCGGGCTGTTGTGTATGAAGCTTTTAGATCACGTCTTTCATGACTTATTAAGTGCAGTTATAGGACTATTTGTAGTTTGTTTATATGTATAAATGTTGCTAGAACAGTTTGGTTAAAGTTGGAATAGGTTTGGAGTTGTCAACGTCGAAATGTAGCGAAGGAAGGTAACGTTATGCTGTCCATTTTTAGATGGTGTGGAACTGCTATGTGTTGAACTTTGTGGGCTGTTGTAAGACTGTCAAGAGGCTGAAACAAGATTTATATGACATATACATGATAAGTTTTGTTCTAAAATATGATTATAAGTGAAAAGGTTGGCCCTGACGTCGCTACTTAAAAGCTTGTTGCCCGTGTGTTGTTTTGTTATGTGATTGGGATGCTAAGATGTATCTATTGGCTATTAATGTTAGTGTTATCCTCTATTATGTTGTAGATAAGTATTTTGAGGAAGGGAAGGTTATCTAGATATAGTAATGAGGTCATACAACGAGGTATATAAGGTTATTTGATTTTGTATCACTTGGCATGAAGCATGGCTCTCTCCTTCGTACATAAAGGCATTCACCAACTCTGACATAACTATTAACCGTGTATCCACTTTTGTACACATTCATATAATTCCATACATAGTCACCTTTAAAATTGTATACATACTTGGATACCAAGTTATATGAGTTCTTGTTACAGAGTAAGTTCACAAGTTGTTCCAATTCATATGCATTTTATTATTTACATAACGTACTCTTTTTATAGTCATGTTGTCCTGTGTGATTATCCACATGTCACATGTTACATATACAGACTTACAACTTCAATATTTTGGCCACCAAAAGAATCATCTCAAAGGTAATTGTAAGATACAGTATACATTTGATGGGTGGTAGCCCGAGGGGGTTCATTGAGAACCTAGCATTGGGACGATCCTGATATAGTTTATGGGTGGTAGCCTGATGGGGTTCATTTAGAACCTAGCATAGGGACAATCCCAATACAGTTCACGACTGATTAGTTGGTTATATGATTATAGCTGTGCACAGATTTTATAGTTCAGATTTTACAGTAAAGGTAAAGTGATTTAACCAACATAAAGTACATGATTCCACAGCGTAACTAAGGGTGGTCCCTGATCTTCCACAGATTGTTGATTTCATTTGAGTTGTTACTTTATATACAGTATATCCTGCCTTACATACTCAGTGTATTATCCCATACTGACGTCCCTTACAAGGGACCTACATTTCATGTTGTAGGTATAGGTGTTAGTAGATCTCTCCAGTAGGAGTACAGGCTATTTAGTTGTTGTCAACAAGCTCCAGGTTGCTTCGGGGCTTTGTAAAAGTCTAGAGCGTATATGTTTTTATTGCACAATTTTTTGAGACGGGGCCTGTCCCTACCCTTGTTAGATGTTTTTCTTTATTTAGAGGCTTTGTAGACTATGTAAATCACAGTGAAGTCATGTCTCGCACTTTAGACAGCGTGGCCCTAACGACGTAGTCTTATGCATTTCCTTTTAGCTTGTTATCACTGTGTATCTACCTAAAGGTATGTCAAACGTAGAAACTCCTTATAATATGTACAAAATGCATATAGTTACAGGTTGGTTCTCCTGAGCCTTATCGACAATGGGTGTCGGTCCGCCCTACGGGACTTTAGGTCATGACAGTAGATTACAGTCTCTCTTGTCTATCAAGACACATTCTGAGTTCACATAACTATACATTGTGTAAAATTCAAGTCATATCTTACTAAACATAGGTGTGGAAACACTTAGATTCATAGGGTAAGATGAAGATTAATGAATGGCTTTTCATCTTCACAACTTGATTAATAATCAATAAGCGGTATATTGGACTAGGCCACCAGCGTGGTAGTCGCATACCAAACGTGAAGAGAGTATCACCTCAATGTAAGAATAAGTAACACATGATATGACAAGAACCTCTATCATTCAAGACTTAGACTGTAAGTGAAAACTTACTTAGACTGTAAGTTTATGATCACTCAACTTTTATTCTCTCATAAATTCATCTGTATAAGACTTAAACTGTAAGTGAAAACTCATCATCATCTATCCATAATCCACAATCAACATAGTTGCTCGGGATGACACATAGTGCTTACCTCAACCTACCTCACATTGACAACTCAATTAAACTATTTACATTCTTATAGTAGTAATAACTTAGAGCTTCACACATCCTTACACAATAATGGATACATATTCAAGAGTCTTCTTATCTATTGAGCTATCCTCGTTTCACTAGCCTTACCCAAAGAGTACTTGAACCTTACCCATCTCATCACTTTCCTTACAAATTAGCATCTTCACACATTATGGCAAGCCTCTTAGAGAAAGTCTCCAACTAAGACTATCACTCTCACAATAATATCTCCTCTTTCACACTACTCCTTAACATTCAAGCTTAGAGTCTAGCACTAACATATGCATCTATGACATACCTCTTTAATGCCAATTTACCACTACTAGGTAAAAATTTAGGGAACATAAACCTACTAAAATCATATCGCGAGTATTCAATCAACATATCCCTTTCTCACACTCAGTACTATGCTATTTAATCGTACCTCTATATTTGACTAAGCCAACAACTCGATGAGTCTCATGAACTCTAAATTAAAATCATAAGACTAATTTGGATCTATCATATTGAAAGCCACTTGTTTCCCCTATTCAACATCTACACTTTACTCTCAATAATATGAATACACAACACATCAACATATACTTCCTTCTTGTTTGAACTTGCTCTAACACATCTAACACTAACCTTCTCTCTCTTTATACTTTATCATGACCATAATAGGGCACTCCCCACTCTTTCATCAAACTTAGGGAAATCAACTCATCATATTTACTTACCTAATAGGTATACATAACTCTAACTATATGCCTCAATCAGCCATCACTCTTGCTACCTCGTCCCTTTCTTTCCCTCATCATTCTTATAGCACTGGAATATTCAATTCTACTCAGGGTTTATAAGCCCTCACATCTCGCTCTTAGGTGTTAACATTAAACTCTTTGGAGACATAAGTTTCTCTCTCATGGATAACATCGAAGGAAAGTTTTGGAAAAAAAAGGGTTTGGGTACATCTAGAGCTAACTCAAATGCATAATTCATATGAGTAATGGTGCAATCCCTTTAGTAAATCAACTTAGCACACTGGTCGACTACTCTCAAGCCTGGTGCAGTCTCTGCACTATTCTGATTACTGTATCGCAGGGGATATCATCAGTAAGAATTTGAACATTACTATCTCTATCATCCTGTGGATGAGGAATAGTCGAAGGGATAAGAGCATTGCATGAATCATCATAGACTTCTTAGGAAATAACATTATTATATGATTTAGAACATAAAAGAAGGGACACAATTCCTAAATGTCCTATAGCCTCCAAATTATGGATGTGGAGACATTCACACCAATAATGACTCTACTAGACATAGATTCATAGACTCCCTAGGACTCTTGAACTCGTGCTCTGATACCAAGTTTGCCACCCAGGAGGGTACCCTAGACGTAACTGGCACTCAGAGACTATTGCTAGTCCCCAAGCGAACTACTTGGCCTCATTACATTCATTCATTCATATATTCTCCTGTTAGCGGAAGTCCTAAGGAAATAAATGGGCACATCATCATCTAGTCTAAAAATAATATTATAATAAAAGGCTAGTAGGAAGAACTAGCTCATAACTTTATATTAACATTCGACTCTGATCTATGAAGCCTCTATCACTAATAGGTGGTGCCAATGACTGACCCATGGCTACATCAATCAAAATAAATACTAAGAAACTCTAACTCTACAGTAAGATGAAAGTAGCATATGAATCCTCCAAAGTAAGGGAGGCTCACCAATCCACTGGACATCCAAAGATCCTCAACAAAAAGCTTGCTGATAATCTCTATCTCACATATCTGCATCATAAAATGATGCAGCACAAGAGTGGCATCGGTATATGAAATGTAAGGTATGTAAATGGGCTAAAAGTAAGCAACACAAACAAAATAACATGGAGCAACATCAGCTCATCAGGAACTCATCTCATCTCAGAATAAGGAATAAGACACTTTCTCAATTAACATTCATCAAGACTAATACCATTACATTAACATCTGAATACTATCAAGAGTAAACCTATATAGAAGTTTATCGGACCTATACTCATCAATTATGAGTTGGTGATAGCATAACGTTGTCGATGGCATTGCCCCATCCGCTCAATACCTTGTCGGGGCAAAGGGCGTAAATTATTTGATCCAAATTAGAAATAATGTCAAGACCTCTTTTGGGACTAAGGAAACATCCATTCTTACGGTCCAATCCTCACCTACGCTGGCCACATAGTTACAAGGGTGAGCGTGACTCACTCTTACCTATTTCAGTACTCAGTACTCCTTCCATAGACTCAATGTGCTCATAAACATTAACATTCATCCTTTGTCCTCTTTTAGTCTCCTTTAGACTTGGACATCAATTCATTATTCATTCATTAGCTTGAGGAATTAGGAAATATTTCTTTAAAATTACGTTCAACCTCTTCAAGGTTGTCAATTCATTATCATCAACCTTCAATTCTTTCAATTCAGTACGCAGACCACAACCAGAAAATATAATTATATGCTCAAGGCTCTAGACAACAATCCCTAGGCTCATTCTTGAACCCATTAGCAAAATAATCATGTAGGGTTATATAATCATATGACTCATTCATTTAAACCATGTGAACAAGTAATTTGGTTATGATTTTCATCACATTCATGAAAATATATATAAAGCTCAATCCGTATCTTCTTTCATGCATGCTTTTAACAATTAACATATAGGCTTTATACAATATCTCATGCAAAATATTCAATTCAAGAAAATAAGTTTATGATGGTCATCAAGTATGAATATATATATATATATATATATATATATATAGAGAGAGAGAGAGAGAGAGAGAGATACATATAATAAAAATAATGTCTAAAGAAAATAATCAAGAATATGTCTGTAAACACAAGAACTTTCAACTCACGTCTAAAACCATCTATATGGCACATGGGAAAACAATCTCATATTCTGGGTAGTTTTATATACCTGGTATGGAGCTTGACAATCAATTCTTCAAGAAATTAGCGTCAATCCTTTGAACCCTAGCTCTTTATCCTCTTCTTCACTCAAGGTCTCTTCTTAGTTTTTACATAAGAAACTTTTAGATAGATTTTGAAACCCTGTTTAGGCTAAAAATGACTTATATTGGTCATTGAGTAAGTCTAGAAGGGGTGAAAAAAAAGTCTATAATTCCCCTCAAAAGATTTAAAAATTTAAACTTCAATGGAATAGGTTGAGGACCTATCGCGTACCTGTGTAATTTCGAAAATCCAACCCCTATTTAAAAAGTAAAAAAATACAAGTGGGTTCATGACCAGGGCGTGTTGTGGCCCCATTGCGTACCCTTGTTGTTGCAGTTTTCAAATCAAAAAATTATTTTTTCATCTTACTTTAAAATCGAGTTGAGACCACTTTTCCACCCAGTTTTTCATGCTAATTGTAAATCTAATCTCGAATTTTCCATCCAACATTTGGAAGATGCGTTATGAGCATGATTCTATTTTAGGGGTATCTTGGTAATTTTCAGGGGGTATTATAGGGCGATACTAATCCAGAGATAAACTTTATATTTGAAGATAGTATTAAACTTACAAGTAAGAAGGGTAAAAACTTTATATTTGAAGATAGTATTGAACTTACAAGTAAGAAGGGTAATAATGCAGTGACAAATTTTATATCTGAAGATAATGTTGAGCCCATGCATTTAGATATGACTGATTTTTTTGACTTCCTAGAAGGAAGAATGGTCACATATGGGCCTTTTGTAATCTAGATAACTTTCTTTTCCTTTTTATTTATGTTTGTTGGTGTATGTTGATATTTCTTGAATATTTGTAAATAAATAAAGTATGTACTAGTTTTATTTAATAGTAATATTTACTTCATTTTATTTTTGAAGGAAAATATGGATATGCCTCAAATGTTGTTTGAATTAATGATCAATCATGAGTCTATTTGTGTAATTGATAGCGGAACAACTCACGTCATTTTCAAAGAAGTGATATACTTTTCGTACTTGCTCAAAAGAAAAGCAAACATTACTACAATCTCCGGTAATTCAAAATTGATTGAAGGCTCCCGAAGAGCTACTATATTTCTACCTAAGGGGATAAAACTTGTTATAGAAGATGCACTTTTCTCTTCCAAATCCCAAGAAACTTGTTAAGTTTCAAAGATATTCATCGAAATGGATATCATGCCGAGACACTAAATAAAAAGAATATTGAATATCTTTGTATAACCGAGAGTGTCTCAGGCCAAAAATATATTCTAGAGAAATTGCCAACCTTATCTTCTGGTCTATATTATGTAGAAATTAGTGCAATTGAAGTATATTCAATCATAAACTAGAAGTTTATGGATTTAGATACTTTTGTGTTGTGGCATGACCTAATAGGTCATCCTGGATCAATAATGATGAGACTAATCATTAAAAATTCCACTAGGCATCTATTAAAGAACCTGAAGATTTTTACTAATAGTGAATTTTCTTGTGATGCTTGTTATCAAGAAAAATTAATTGCCAGGCCATCAACCCTGAAGGTCGGCATCGAGTCTCCTAGATTTTTACATAGGACATATGTGGATCTATTCATCCACTTAGTGGAGTGTTTGGATATTTTATGGTCCTAATAGATGCATCCTCAAGATGGTCTCATGTGTGTCTCTTATCATCTCACAACTTTACATTTGTGAAGTAATTGGCACAAATAATAAGATTAAGGGTGCAATTCTCAGATTATCCTATTAAGTCTATTCATCTAGATAATGCTGGAGAATTTACATTTCAAGCTTTTGATGATTATTGTTTATCAATTGGATAAGAATTGAATATCTTATTACTCATATTAATACTCAAAATGGCCTTGTAGTGTCATTTATTAAGCGCCTACAATTGATATCAAGAATATTACTTATGAAAATGAAGTTTCCCACTACTTATGGGGTCACACTATCTTACATGTAGTAATACTTATTCGTCTCAAACTGACTAACTATAATAAATACTCTTCGTCATAATTAGTATTTGGTCATGAGCCCAATATCGCTCATCTGTGAAACTTTAGTTGTGCGGCATATGCGCCTATAGCACTACCGCAACGTACTAAGATGGGCCCTCAATGAAGGTTGGGGATATATGTTGGGTCTATTTCACCCTCCATAATTCACTACCTCGAACCATTGATAGAAGATGTATTTACTATTAGATTTGCATATTATCGGTTTGATAAAATAATTTTCCCGTAATTAGGGGGAGAGAAAAAGGAAGAACCCAAAAGAAATTGCATGAAAAGTCTCATCACTATCTCATTTTGATCCATTCACTCGCATATGTTAGCAGAAAGTCCAGAAGATCATCCACTTACAGAAAATAATAAATCTGGAGAAATTGAGTGGAAAGTCTCATCACTATCATTTTGATTCATGCACTCATATGTGTGAACAGGAGGTCCAGAAGGTTATACACTTACAGAAAATAGCAAATCAAATGCCATATGCATTTATCGATTTGCAAAGGATAACTAAATCACACATCCCTACAATGAATGTGCCAATCTGGATAGACGTCGTAGAAGGACCATCTGCCAGTATAATAGCTTCTAAATCACAAACATGCATGAAGCTAGGTAGACCATTAATAAGTAGGTCTGACATGCTAAAAAAGGGTTATCATCTCTCCTTCCCTTTTTCTCATATGACGAAGGAAGAACAGGTTTGGGTTAAACTTGTGACTCACTTTTTCTTTCGCGGATAACATTTCACAAATGTCATAAGGGATCAGGTATGTCTCACCTACACGCTGATGATAGGAATGGATATAAACTTTGGCGCAATTTTTAGGATGGCTATAACGAAGGCCAAGATCCATAAAGGGTGCAGGTATGCCTTCGGGGGACTTATTACTGCGGTATGACAGGTGGATGGAAGAAGAAGCCGACTACTACCCTATCTTTCAGGACCCCCTATGTTGCCACTAACAATAAGGGGCTTGACATGACTATTAGTGTTTACCACAACTAAGAGAGCCACCACGGTGAGTTGATTATAGCCAACATGAAACGTCCCAAAAAGTGCCTAAAAATATGCCTCGAAAATGCCCAAATTCATAATTTTTATATATCTCAAAATTCATGTGTGATATCAAAAGTCTAACTTCATATTCGTGATTAAAGAAAAAATTGAGTGAAAAATGGGTATAACCCTGATTTTAGAGCAACCATATCAAAATTTAATTTACCAAAGTTGATAAAAAAATAGAATCGATACGTGCCCCTGGCACGACGCGACTAGGGCATGGACCTATACATTTTTGTTTTCAATTTTTCTAGTTCGGTCCAAGGCCTTAGGGTCTTGGGCCTAGGCCTTTCTATGCATATAAACACCTATACTTAGTCATTTTTTCAATGCCATATCATTCAAGACATTCCCAAAATTCTCTCTAACACTTAGCCAAATATTTTACCCAAATTCAAGTGTTTCAAACTCATTTTTGGATTCAAGAAAATTTCTCAAGCTTCAAGTTCTTATTCAAATCTTCATTAAGGAAATCTCCAAATTTGAGGTATATGGGTTTCAACCATTGGGTCCTTTCATCCATGGTGTCCAACCTTCCTTTTTATATAAATTGCATATTTTCAAGTTGATTCATCTATGGATACTTCTTACTAATGAATTAATTGTAAACTATATTGGTTTTTCATGAAATATGGACTATTTAATCATGTTTTGAGCTAAGAAACTATGTTCTATTATAGGATCTGATGAGGGGTATCAATGTATCTTGCATGAGGGTATTACTAAAAGTTGGTGGGTTAATTTATATTAAGTTCTCTTACATGTTTTCACTCTTAAATTGCATGATTGTGAACTAGAATTACATACCTACCAAGTATTTGATAAAATATCAGGTTAAGGGTTCTTGAGTTGTTGATGATCTATTGCATTGCCTATGAGTCAAGTGACTTTATGATGATGAAAGGAATGTATGTATGTATGTATGTATGTATGTATTGAATTCATGAAAAGTATCTATAGTGTTTCAAGTTGACCATACCTTGTTGAGGGGGTGATATGCCTTAACCACTTTGTTGGGGGTGCTATGCCCATCCACCATGTTGTGGGGTATATACCTTGACACTTTGATTAGGGCGAGGGGGGTGTTATTCCTATATACCATTTTGATGGGTATATGCCTTGGCTACTTTGATGGAAGGTAACATGCCCATATACCATGTTGAGGGGTTTATACCTTGACCAGTATGATGAGCGGTGATATGCCCATCTACTAATTGAGGGCTATACACCTCAATCACCTTCCAAGGGGGTGACATGCCTTGGATTCCAAGTACTAGTTTGCTTAGTCTATGATGATGGTCTCTTCCTACATATGTAATATGTTCTATAGAAGCATGTTTTACTTCAAGCATTGATCATGCATGTCATATTATTATAATACTATTCATTGCCTATGTCTATGCATTTTTATTATATTGTCTATCTCTTGTTGCACTGCATCCTATATACTTAGTACATTCACATGTGCTAATGCATACTCTATGCCTACATGATGGTACCATATAAGAACTAGAGCACCTCACGATCAACCTCCCCATGGCTAGTTGTGACATCTTTGAAGATAAGTTATTGGTGAGTCCTCAAAGTTCGGGTACATTAGCTATGCTACTCTTGCCTTTGTTATTTCTTAATGTTGAACTCCTTATATTGTGAGGGTAATCTCGAAAAGTATCTTTCCCTCCTCTCAAGTCTATATATAGAGGTGTTGTTGGACAAGTGATGTAATTATGATTTGAGATTTGACACTTTGTGATTTATGCTATAAAAGACTCCTCTTAGTCCCTGTATTATTATTTATTCTCTCTTGTTGTTGTTTACTTTCTTCTGCGATCAAGGATGTGTAAATGATATGCTAAGAGGCTCATTTTTGGTCCCTTCGGGTTCCTATTCGCCATGTCATGTCTAGGCCCTAGGCTTGGGTCATGACAAATTTGGATTCAGAGAACTAGGTTGTTAATGGGCCTTGGCATCCAGCTCACCGTGTTGATTAGAGTCTTATTCATGGTTATGAGGCGTACCATGACTATGAGTAAGAGGTTATTAGGCATTTTAGGAAATGTTTCCCATCTTCTTAATCTATGTCGTGCTATAGGAGTTAAGGTTAGGCTTTCCCCTAACAAATATTCTTTGGTATGCTAGATCATACCTATTCCAAGAGGAAGAAGAGCCCACACTTCCGAGGAGAAACCATCCCCTACCGCTCCTCAAGCTCCTCAAGATGGGGGAGTGGCCCATGAAGAGTTGCAGGATGCTATTACTATGTTAGCTCAAGCCATGGCAAATCAAATCAACCAAGGGGCCCAAGCCCCTCATGCTCCTACTCTGGCTTCTAGGGTGAGGGATATGACAAGGATGAATCCACTGGAGTTCCACGGGTCTAAGATGGATGAGGACCCTCAAGAATTTATTGAGGAGGTGCACAAAGTGTTGTCTATTATGGGTGTTAGATCAGAGGAGAAAGAGGAGTTGGCAGCCTACCAGCACAAAGGGGTGGACCAAATATGGTTTACTCAATGGAAGGAGAAGAAGGGGAACAACTGGCTCTTAATTCTTAAACTAAGGGAGGCCAAAATGATAGAATTCATGAATCTAAATCAAGGGTCTATGAGTGTTAGGGAGTATGCCCTCAAGTTTAACCAACTCTCTAAATGTTCTCCACAATTTGGCCAAGTCAAGGTCTAGGACGAACAAGTTTGTGATGGGTGTGTCCAACTTGGTAAATGAAGAATGTTGTGTCGCCATTTTGATAGGTGATAGGGACTTGTCCCACCTTATGACTAATGCGGAATAATTGGAGGGTGAAGAGTTGAAAAAGAGGCGAATAGGTGAGGCCAAGAGGGCCTGTTTAGAAGGTAGATTCCAAAGTCCCAAGTGTGGTCTATTTTATTAAGTCCAAAGTTCTTCCAATGCTCCTAATAGACGATTTGCTAATGACAACCCAAGGGTACAATGTAGTAGTGGTGTGGTGTCTAATGCTATGTGCCCAAAATGTGGTAGAGGTCATAATAGCCTATGCTTAAAGGATACTAATGCTTGTTGTGGGTGTGGTAAAGCGGGACATAAGGTGATGTATTACCCTAGTAATCAATGTAAAGGTAGAGATGGCAGTCCACAAGGCCAAAGTGCAAATGCGTGTTCTAGGAGAAGGGACGATCAACAAGGTGGTGCCCCAAGGCATAATCGATTCTATGATCATCAACTGAGGCAAAGGGTAGATGGGGTGCCCCATGTCATCATTGGTATGTCAAAAGTCTTTGATTTTGATGTTATGCATTGATAGACTCAGGTGTCACTCTTTTTTTTGTTATTCCTTTTTTTGCCAAAATATTTCATGTTAAACCCAATTTGTTGTGTGAGCCATATAAGGTGTCTACTTCTGTTGATACATCCATTATTGATAGAAAGATCTATAGAAATTGTCCCATATTCATTTTGCATAAAATATTGCCTTGTGATTTTATTGAGTTAGATATGGTGGATTTTAATGTCATTCTTGGGATTGATTGGTTGCATACATATTATGCCTCTATTGATTATAAGACCTATAAGGTCAAATTCCAATGTCCTAATTAACCTATCCTTGAGTGGGAGAGTCATGATATGGTGGTCAAGGCTAGATTCATTTCTTGCATTAAAACTCAAAAGTTAATTTCTAAAAGGTGCCTCAATCATCTTATGAGGGTTAGGGATGTGAAGTCCAAAGTCCTTCTTATAGAGTCGGTCTCGGCAGTTAATGAGTTCTTAGATGTCTTTCTTAGTGAGCTTCCAAGTGTTCCCCCCAAAAGAGAAATAGATTTTGGTATAGACCTCCTTCCCGATACTTAACCCATTTCTATTCCCCCTTACCATATGCCTCTGATGGAGTTAAAGGAGTTGAAAGAGTAACTGAGGGATTTGTTAGAAAAGGGTTTTATTAGGCCTATCCAATTACCTTAGGGTGTACCCGTGTTATTTGTAAAGAAGAATATGGTTCTCTGAGGATGTGTATTGATTACTAACAACTTAATAGGGTTACTATAAAGAATAAGTATCGTCTACCAAGGATTGATGATCTCTTTGACCAATTTCATGGAGCTAGTCATTTCTCTAAGATTGATCTTTAGCCCGGGTTTCACCAAGTAAAGGTGAGGGAGTGTGAAATTCCCAAGACAACCTTTCAAACTAGGTATGGTAACAATGAGTTTGTGGTTATTGCTTCAGTTTGACTAATACACCAGCTATCTTCATGGATCTTATGAAATAAGGTCTTTAAACCCTTCCTTGATTTGTTTGTGGTGGTATCTATTGACGATATCTTAATCTATTCACATAGTGAGAGGACCATATGGATCACTTGAGGATAGTGTTGCAAATCTTGAGGGAGGAGAAGTTGTATGCCAAATACGAAAAATATGAGTTTTGGTTAAAAGAGGTTGTCTTTCTAGGTCATATGGTGTCGGGTGGTAGTATTAAGGTGGATCCTAAAAAGATAGAGATGATCAGAAATTGGCCTAGACTTTTGACTTCATCAGAGATTAGAAGTTTCTTGGGTTTGGCGTGTTACTACTGGAGGTTTGTTAGTGGTTTCTCTTCTACTGCCTCTCCCATGACTAAGTTGACACAAAAGAAAGCAAAATTTGTATGGACCGATAAGTGTGAAAAGAGTTTCCAAGCTTTGAAGGATAAGCTTATCTCCCCCCTATATTGTCTCTACCAAAAGGGTTGGAAGGTTTGTTGTGTATTATGATGTCTCAAGAATTGGTTTGGGCTGTGTTTTTATGCAAAATGATAAGGTGATAGCTTATGCCTTTAGACAACTTAAGGTGCATGAGAAGAATTATCCTATCCACGACCTTGAAGTGACCGCCGTGGTATTTTCTTTGAAAATATAGCATCATTACTTATATGGGTTCCATGTTGATGTGTTCACCTATCATAAGAGTCTCTAATATGTTTTCACCCAAAAAGATCTCAACTTGAGTCAAAGAAGGTGGTTAGAGCTTCTTAAGGACTATGATATGAGTGTGCACTATCACCTGGTTAGGCTAATGTTGTGGCCGATGCTTTGAGGAGGGTGTCTATGGGTAGCCTAGCTCATGTTGGTGATAGTGGCAAAGAGGTGGCTAGAGAGGTCCATCAATTGGCTAGATTGGAGTAGGTTGGAGGACATTGACAACAGTGGTGTAGTGGTTGTTGATGGTTCTAAATCTTCATTGATTGAGAAGGTGAAGGCAAAGCAAGTTCTTGTCCCTACCTTGTTAGAGTTAAAGGCCTTGGTGAGATATGGAAAAGTGGAGGTTTTATCCCCAAGGGAGTGATGGTGCCCTTAGTTACAAAGGTAAGTTATGTGTGCCTAGTGTGGATGACTTGAGAGAGAAGATTCTAGATGAAGCTCATATTCTTCCAATTCTATCCACCCCAGTTCTACAAAAATGTATAGAGATTTGATAGAAGTGTTTTGGTGGGTTGGTATAAAGAGAGACATTGCTAAATTTGTACTTGGTTGTCATAATTGCCAACAAATTAAAGATGAACATCAAAGGCCACGTGGCCTAGCCCAAGATATAGTGATTCCTACTTAGAAGTGGGAGGAAATTGACATGGATTTTGTGGTTGGGTTGCCTAAGATTAGAAAGCATTTTGATTATATTTGGGTTATAGTTGATAGAATGACAAAGTTAGCTCATTTCCTACTAGTTAAAACTATATATGGTGCCGGAGATTATGCTAGATTGTACAATCATGAGTTGGTTAGATTTCATAGGGTGCCTTTGTCTATCATATTTGGATCGTGGTGCTCAATTTACTTCTCACTTTTGGAGGTCCTTCCAAAGAGGCCTTGGTACCAAAGTAAAGCTTAGTACTATTCACCCTCAAATAGATGGCCAAGCTGAAAGAACTATCCAAAGTCTTGAGGATATGCTTAGAGCTTGTGTTTTAGTGTTTAAGGGTAGTTGGGATGATAACCTTACACTCATTGAGTTTTCTCACAGTAATAGTTATCATTTAAGCATTGGTATGGCTCCTTTTGAGGCTCTCTATGATAGATATTGTAGATCCCTGGTTAGATTGTTCGAGGTGGGAGATATGGCTTTGTTGGGCATGGATATAGTTATGGCGGCCGTGGAGAAGGTGAGAATGATAAGGAAAAGGTTGAAAACAGCCCAAAGTTGACAAAAGTCGTATGTGGATGTGAGGAGATGGTACCTTAAATTTAAGGTTGGTGATTAGGTCTATTAAAAGGTCTCACCCA
Organism: Solanum sejunctum; assembly: GCA_025642045.1. NCBI lineage: Eukaryota > Viridiplantae > Streptophyta > Magnoliopsida > Solanales > Solanaceae > Solanum > Solanum sejunctum. The sequence goes on from JAOTQJ010147116.1 coordinate 17,647, forward strand.
TGAAGGGGGTGTTCGTTTTGGTAAAAAAGGTAAATTGAGTCCAAGATTTGTGAGTCTAAGATTTGTGAGTCCTTATAAAGTGTTGAGGAGGATTGGTAAGGTGGCCTACATGTTGGAGTTGCCCAATGACATGAATATGGTTCATCCAGTCTTCCATGTGTCCATGTTGAGGAAGTGTGTGTGTAACCCAAGTGTTATTGTGCCTTTTGATATTGTTGGTGTTGTTGAAGACAGTTTGACTTATAAAGAGGTCTCGGTAGAAATTTTGGATAGATAATTGAAGAGGTTCAGGAATAAGGATGTTGCTTTCGTCAAGGTTAGTTGGAGAAACCAATAAGTTGAGAGCGCTACATGGGAAGCTGAGTGGATATGCAAAAGGGATATCCCTATCTCTTCCACTCTACACAAGCCTAAGGTACTAATTTAAGACCCCTATGTAATTTCAAATCTTAAGCTTCGTCCCTTATTTCATTTGCATGCATTCATGTTTATGTTAACAAGTTCATGGTGATTTTGACACTTATGTTGGGATTTTTGAAATGGTATTTTATTGCATTTGTTGCATTCTTGTGCTGGGCTAAAATTATCTTAATTACTTCTCTCATGAAAATTTCTTTGACATTCAAGGATGAATGTTCCCAAGGAGGAAATATTGAAATACCCCAAAAAAATGCCTGAAAATGTAGCTTAAAAATGCCCAAATTTGTAATTTCTATATATCTCAAAATCCATGTGTGATATTAAAAATTTGACTTCATATTCGTGATCAGGGGGCAAAGTTGAGTGGAAAATAGGTATAACCCCAATTTTAGAGTTACCGTATCAAAATGTGATTTTCCAAAGTTGTCAAAAAAACAAATTGATTTACGCTCCTGACGTGATGCGATTAGGGCGTGGACCTATATATTTTTGTTGCTAGTTTTTCTAGTTCGGTCCAAGGCCTCAGGGTCTTTGGCGTAAGACTTTATGTGCGTAAAAACACTTATATTTAGTCATTTGTTTCAACTCTATATCATTCAAGACATTCCCCAAAACCCTCTCTAACACTTAGCCAAGTACTTCACCGAAATTCAAGAGTTTCAAACTCATTTTTGGATTCAAGAAATTTATTAAAGCTTTAAGTTCTCATTCAAATCTTCATCAAGGAAATCTCCAAATTTGAGTTATGCGAGTTTCAACCATTGGATCCTTTCACCCATGGTACCCAACCTTTCTTTTTATGTAAATTGCATGTTTTCAAGTTGATTTATCTATGGGTACTTCTTACTATGGATTGATTATATACTATGTTGGGGTTTCATGAAATGCAGACTGTTTAAGCATGTTTTGAGATAAGAACCTATGTTTCATGATGGGATTTCATAAGGGGTTTCACATGAGGGTGTTACCAAGTGTTGGTGGGTTGATTTGCATTAAGTTTTATTACATGATTTCACTCTTAAATTGTGTGATTTTAAACTAGCATTAAATACCCACCAAGTGTTTGATAAAATGTCCAATTATGGTTTCTTGAGTTATTGATGATCTATTGCATCGCCTATGAGTCAAATGACTTTATAATGAGGAAAGGAATGTATATATGTATTGAATTCATGAAAAGTATCTATAGTGTTGCAAGTTGACCACACCTCATTGAGGGTGTGATATGCCTCAACCACTTTGATGGAGGTGTTATGCCTATCTACCATGTTGAGGGGTATATACCTTGACTACTTTAATGGAGAGTGCTATACCCATCTACCATGTTGAGGGGTATTTACCTTGGCCACTTTGATGGGGACTGGCATGCCCATATACCATGTTAAGGGTTATATACCTTGGCCAATATAATGGGAGGTGACATACCCATCTACTAATTGAGGGGTATATACCTCGATCACCTTCCAAGGGGGTGACATGCCTTGAATTCAAAGTACTAGTTTGTTTGGTCTATGATGATGATCTCTTCCTACACATGTAATATATTCTATACAAGCATGTTTTACTTCAAGCATTGGTCATGTATGTCATATTATTATTATACTATCCATTGCCTATGTCTATGCATTTTAATTATGTTGCCTATCTCTTGTTACATTTCATCCTACATACTTAGTACATACAAATATACTAACGCATACTCTATGCCTACATGATGTTACCATATAGGAATCGGAGCTCCTCATGATCACCCTCCTCGTGGCTAGTTGTGACATCTTTGAAGATAAACTATCGGTGAGTCATCAAAGTTCGGGAAAATTAACTATGCTACTCTTGCCTTTGTCATTTCTTAATGTTGAACTCTTTACATTATAATGGTGAGCCTGAAAAGTGTCTTGGTCCCCACTCAAGTTTATATTTAGAGGTGTTGTTGGCCAAGTGATGTAATTATGCTTTGAGATTTGGCTCTTAAAGATTTAAGCTATAAAAGACTCCCATTAATCCCTTTATCCTTATTTATTCTATCTTGTTGCTATTTATTTGCTTCCACGACCAAGGATGTATAAATGATATGCTAAGAGACTTGTTTGGGGTCCTTTAGGATTCCCATTCACCATGTCACATCTAGGCCCTAGGCTTGGGTCGTGACACCATATGTACATTTTTGAGATGTTGAGGCACAAAAATGGTAGCCGCCCTTCTACACCAGAAGAGCTCAATGATGTCAAGGTTTGCTAACCCCTCAGCGCCCATGTTAGAGCAGTATTAGGCATTGGACCAAGGTTTATAGAGCCCATGGATGATGATGTTCCAATAGATCTGGGTGAGGCACTTGATATGTCTGACTCAGAGGATGAGGAGATAGTTGGTGAGCCACCAGTCTATGTTGGGGGTGAGCCCATTCTGCCAAGGCCCAATGAGTAAGCACTATGATTCCCACTTCACAAGTTTCATATGGTTAGCACTGAGGGCAATGCTAAGTTTAAGTGTAGGGTAGGGATTGATTTGTTGATATGCTTCAATTCATAAGTCTTGGCATGTATTAAGACTTTTTTTCATTTCTTAGTTGTGTTTATCTTATGTTTATGTTGGTCATCTGCTATTATGGTTACGTTGGACATCTTTTCTTTTATTTTGGGCCTGTAACTTTTTAACTATTTTGTGCATAGAAGCTTGAATACTAATACTCTATTGATGCAATGAGTTAGTAGTAGTTACTTGTATGTTGCAAATAGTAGTAGTAGTCATAATCGAGTGATGGGGACCCTATGATAGATGGGTGATGATCGTCCTAAAGGCATTTGTCAAATAAGTCTCATATGATAGTTATGTAAATGAGCATCAAGTGTGAGCATATGAACCAAGTTTAGTAAGCAGATGCTTGATCCTTGTAAGTCACAATTGTATATGTGCTTAATATTGAATTCATGTGAATACCATAAAAGTAACTCTAGTGCTAACCTTGTGATGAAAATGTGCCAAGAGTGAGTGACCAAATTGTGAGTCTCTATTACGATAGGTTGTAGAACTTGCCCAGTATGTAGATTGGACTTGGTAGGAGTTGGCATTAGAGGAGAGGATCTAAGCATTTATTTGGTAGCACAATAGTGTAGCACTGTTATATCCTTGTAATGAAAATATCCGTAGTTAGCCCTTTTGAGCCTTAGCCTATTGTTTGATTAGCCATATTTCAAGTCAATCCCTTTTCTTTGGTAAATTACCCATGTTTAATCCTATTCCCTAGTGCTTTAGCACGATGACTCAGAGGAGAGGGAACTTGAATAAACGCCCGAAGGCTGAGCAATAGTAGAGTTTCATTTGAAAAAAAAAGAAATTATACACAATTTCGACCAACAGTGTTGATCCGCAATGGCCCCACTTAACGGAGCAAACACGGATGCACACTATTTTGGTCCTTGAAAAAAACTTCTTTCATTGTTTTTTTAAGATATAGTTTGTCTTCTCATTAGTCTTTTAGTAGTTTATTTTAATTGTGTTGTGAATCATATGGGGTATCTTAAGCCATATATAGTAAAGGGAGAACAAAAGGTGTTAAGTCGGGGAGGATTAAATGTGAAAAATGAAGGCAGTGGAGTGTATTAGCTCTTGGGAAGTTAGCCTTGTCAGCCATATCCATAAAAGTAAACCACCAGCCCGTAACCTATATTACAACAAAACAAAGACCTATGCGATCCTCTAAGGAAAATCCCAACTAGGTCTAAGCTATACATTATGGGAAAGCCTATGGAATCCAGGAGCAACATGATACATTTTTTTAGAGAGAGAGACTTGTTTGTGTACCCATTTTTAATCTTCTGCTTAAGTTCTTAATGGTGTGCACGGGTAACTCTTCTTAGTAAGGGCACATGATCATCGAAGATCGATAACTAGATGAACTGTTAAATATTCTACATAAATCTGCATATATACATGAGTGTTGGGAGCGAGTGGATTTTGCTAAGGGTACTAAGAATTTTTACCTATGGCTCAAAGAGTTTGGTCACATGATGTTCATTGTATATATTATCGTAGGGATTCCTATGCATGTTGTGTCTTGATTTGCTCGAGGAGGGACAAAACTCTAAGTGTGGGGGTGGTAATCTTAGGTGCATTTATCTATCTAATTAGCCAAAAATACCCATATATAGAGATGAGTTAGAGGGAAAATCCATAGAATCTAGGTGTTTTAGTTTATTTTTCTCTTATTTTGTGAACATAAGGCCAGTGCGTCATTTGGTTGTGTTTTTGCAAAATTTTGCTCTAAATTGAGAAAGTCTGGATTTACACCCAAATTTGAAGGAAAAACATAACGCAAAATTCAAAAGATTAAAATTAGTGGAAGCAGCAAAAAGATCAAAGTCCATTTCGTAGGCTTGGAAGGAAGTTGTGGAAGCTAAAAAATGGAGGAAAAGGTACGAAGCTAGAAAATGTGCCAAGTCCGCATTGTGGACTTGTGCAAAAGATGTGAAATAGTGTTCAGTCAGCAAAATAAGCAAAAACCTAGTGTACACAAAGGGTATGCGTCACGGACTTGAGGATAAGAAGCTAAAAAGTTAAGTTGCGAGATTTTTAATTATATTCTACGATAGACTTTAGGTTTTCATATTGTTTTTACTCAAGAACTATAGTAGAGACGAGAGAGAACCTTTTACTAAGGTTATTTTGGTTAGTTTAATCTTGATATCCTTGATTTTTAATATTTTCTAGATCATTCATGGTGTATTTCATGACTATGAGTGGCTAAGTCTCCATATTCAGGGGTTGTATCCACAAACAATATGTAGTTCTTAACTTTGAACATTTATGAATGGGTTCTTTTGATTATTCCTGTACTACTTTTATTACTTCATAGCCTGATCAACTAGGGATTAAATTAGTTGTTCACTCAGGATTCGAGAGATATTGCAGTGGATAGAACGCAGTAGTATTGGGAGCTTGTTAGACTAGGAAAGTAGGTTGATTCGTATACAAGAGACCTATGACAACTACCATTATACTTAGCTCGGTTCAATATACAAAAAAATAATATTAACATATTTTTATTAGTCTGTCTAACCCCGCTCAATGATATAATTAGGCAGTCAATGACGGTAAACTGACAGAGGCATGCAACTCTATTTAGGTAATTTAAACCCTATGAATTTGTAATCAGGAACCCAGACATAAATAAACATTGTTAAGAATAAACGGAGTCATTAATGCTACAATCCTACAATTACTTATTAATTGATATCTTGACATTAAGAATCTAATTAGTTTATGAGAAATTCATTCATTGAATTTATTTTACTTATATCATCACATCTTTTTACTAAAAGCAACATAAATGTGATAATTGAGATTGGTTGCTAATTTCATTTAAATCTCGTGGGTTCGATAACCCAGCTCCTTCATCAGGGCCACTATATTACTTGTGAGACCACATACACTTATGTGTTCTGGGGAGCAACAACAAAAAATATTATATTAGGTCTAATTGCATTAGCAAGATATATAAGTGCACCAATGACACTGAGATATGGTACTTAAGGACCAAGAGGTTCTTCATCCTCTTATAGAGGTCAAAATGGGATTTTATTCACTTCAAGTGATCAAACAACCATTTGAGTACTTAATGTTTGCACTTTGTCCATATAAAATCATTTTAAGATTTTCTCAATATAGGCAGATTGATGAACAAAAACTCCATTTATTAAATGTTCAATTTGCAGACCCAGATAAATCTCTGTCTTTCCAAGGACTTTCATCTCGAATTCTTTCTTTAGAGATTCAATTGCTTTTTGGACCTTTTCAGGAGTTCTATTGAGATTTAAGTCATTAACATAAATGGCGAGTATAACATATCCTAATTTTGTATTCTTAATAAAGATACAAGGATAAATGACATCATTTATATAGACCTCATTAACCAAGTACTCACTAAGATAATTATACCGCATACGTCCAGATTGTTTCAATCTATACAAAGATCTTTGCAATCTAACTGAGAACACTTCCCAAGATTAGAATTATATGCATCAGGCAATTTGAATCCTTCCGAAATTCTCATATAAATTTCATTATCAAATGAACCATAAAGATAAGTTATAACCACATCTATTAGATGTATTTCAAGATTTTCATATACAGCTAACCCGATGAGATATCAAAAAGTTATTGCATCCATTACAAGTGAGTGTGTTTTTTCATAGTTGACACTAGGCTTTTGAGAGAATCTTTGGGCAACAGAGCATGCCTTGTATCTTACAATTTCATTTCTCTCATTTTGCTTTTGCACAAAAAATTATTTATAGCCAACTGATTTTAAACCATTAGGGGTTTGGGCTACAGGTCCAAACATCTCACGCTTAGCAAGTGAATTCAATTTTGAATGAATTGCCTCTTTCTATTTAGGCTAATCACATTTTCGTCGACATTCTTTGATAGATATAGGCTCAAGATCCTCACTTTCTTGCATGAGGTCATATACAATATTATAAGCAAAGATAGAATCCACTATTACTTTCGATCAATCTAAATTTATTCTATCACCAGTAGAACATACTGAAAGTTCTTCATTCACTTGAGTCTCGGATTCATTGATTTCTTCAGGAACATCGGGATTAATCAGTTCATGGGCTTTTTCATGAGATTCTTTTATAGTGTCATTTTTATCATTTTTCATGCTCCTTTTTCTAGTAATTTTATCCTTTAAACCTAGCTGTGGAGTTTGGCCCGGCAAGACTGTGGCAGATAGCCTGGTAAGGTGGCCGAAGGTATAGCTCTTGGAAGACACTCACTAAGACCTCTTCAAGAGTGATGAGGACACTATTAATAGCAAGTAGAGAAATGTTTAAATCTATTCCTCGGACAATGACTGACTAGGTCCGCAGCTCTTTACTCATATTGGCATAGAACTACCGCACCATGCTGAGATTGCAAGGCTGGGGTTCTTGGAACAAGAAACCTAGCCCGAGCTTTAATCAACTGTTCAGAATTTGGGGGTACTCATCCCATAAGGAGTCAGTATTAATAGGGATATATGGGTAGTACTTGGTCTCATCATAGGACTAATACAACCACTTCCCTTCTTTATTGATAGCTTTGGCCCCAATTCGGACCTGCTGACCCTTTGTTTTCAACGCACGGGGCACTTGTGGTATGTCCCCAGCCCTTTTTTGAGTGTTGGAAGTCCCTACTCTACTAGATTGATCAAATCAACGTGGACAAGAAGACATGATACTTGTACTCAAAATAAAATCCATAATCTATACACAAGTAATAATGCCCTCGACCCCACACTTAGTTCAATCTCGTATGGCGAAGTTACTCAGACTTCCCAAGTCATATGGGTTGCAAAACCAATAATTTAACATAATACCCCTATTATAAGTCATCACAATCACCCCACAACTTTCAACCGCTAATTTCATTAAGCACACACTCAAATCCAGAAGCACCATAGAAATTTCAAGTAATTTAACACCACCACTACCCCCAAATGGTGTTTTGCACGCTACACTTAAAATTTGGCAATTCCATATAGAACTATCACATCAAGCACAATGCAAAGCCAAGAGCACAAAATCCCCCAATTTTCTCATATTTTCGGTCTAGGGTTTGCACCCTTAACAAAACTTCCTCCCACGAACAAATTAAACCAAATTTAGTCACCCCCAACACGTACTAACTAAGAAAAAACATTAAACATCTCAACCCATTTCAAATTTTCCTAAAGCCAAGAAGGATATCATCATTTGAAGCATTATACTCAATCAAAATTGAAGTGGAGAAAACATACCCTGTGCGGCAAATGGACTTTATGCGATAAAGATCTTGACACAATCAATGTGCGGCGTGGATTAGTTTGAAAAATGGGTGACACGGGGAAGAAGAATGAGAGAAAATTATAAAAAAGAGGGTTTGGGGGTTTGTGCGAAAAATGGGGGAAAACAAATATGTAGGGGTATTTAAAAGAGGGTGGGGCCACGTCAAGACATGGAAGTAATTACATATACCCGCATCCCCTTTGCGTCGCAGAGAGAACACGGATTTAAACTTGTAAGTTTTGTTTCCTAATGTCTAGGACAGTAAGCATTAGTGCATCCCCATCATGGTGTCATCATAGATACTCACTATCTGGAGCTCCGAAAAATAATTTCTACTTCGGACCCCATAAAATCCCCCGAACACCTGAACATGCTTCAACATACTAAAATAAATGAATTAAATAAAAAAAATACAAAAAATACCCAATGGATTGTCAAGAAATGAGGACAAGAAATTTTACACAAAATAGTACAAGGTCCGTGATGCGGAGGCATCACAGACTTGCAATTGTGCAAATTTTTCACATTGTCAGTATGGGTTCTAATTCTATTTTTTTATAACATAAAATAAAGAAAATTCAATTATTGTTACCTCACTATGGATTACCTCCCGTGCAGTGCCTGATTTACTATCGTGGCACAATGCACCATAAGCTCATTCATCATTGCCCAACTCAATGGCCTCTTCAACTTGAGTCGTGTCCTCACTGTAGTAGTGTTTGACCTGTTGACTGTTCACTAAAAAGGTTTGGTTTGAGGTCACATATTTTAGTTCCACCACTCCATGAGGTGTGGCCACTGCCACTACGATCCATGCCATTTGGATCTCAACTTCCCTGGAAACAACTTTAAACGAGAGTTAAAGAGCAAATTCTCTTGTCCCAGCTCAAAGTTCAGCTTGATAATGTGTTAGTTTGCACCTTATAGAGCTTAGTATTTTCATAGGATTGGAGTCAAAACTCATCTAACTCCTCTATTTGTTATATTCTCTTCATCTATGCGTCGAGAATACACCTTCTTACCATTCGGTCTGCCCCTGTTTGAAAAGATATGACTCATCCAAAATATATGCCTTTGTATTATGAGCCAGCCTATTTCTCTATTGATATGTAGTGTTAGTGTAGGATACGCCACTCACCAAGTAGTTTACTGTATATGCATACCATAGTAGTTGTTCCACATCAATTGCTAGTAGTTGTTCAACATGGAACTCTTCTTTGATTTGCAATTGCTCACCTATGTAAGCATCATTTTCTAATTGTGATAGGTAATTAGTAATTTGATTCTCACTCCCCTTTTGATCCTTGATTTATATATTTGCATCATTCTTGTTGAACAATTATTTCATGGCTATGTGGTCTGTGAACACCATAATTTTAGTTCCTATCAAATATGCTCCAAACTTGCCAAATGCATACACTAGTGTCATCGTCTCCTTCTCATTAACCGTGTAATTGTCTTGTGTTGTATCTAGAGTCTTATTGTCATAGTATATTGAGTGGAACACTTTGTTTCATGCTGCCCTAACACTACAACTGATGCAGTATCACTAGCATCACATATGAGCTCAAATGGAAGCTCCTAGTCAGGTGCTATCAAGATCGGGGCCTCCACCAACTACTTTTTTAGCAATTCAAACTCCTGTAAACAATAATCATCAAAGTGAAAGGTTACCTCTTTCTCCAAAAGGGCGCACAATAGCTTCACAATCTTAGAGAAATCCCTAATGAATCTACAGTAGAAACCCCCTCCCCCCCAGCATGTCCTAGAAAACTCTAGACTACTTTGACTGACACCGATGGTGGCAACTTATCAATCACTTCTATCTTTTGTTTCTCTACCTCCAACCCTAACTTTGATACCTTATGGCCTAGGACTATCCCCTCCATAACCAAGAAGTGACACTTCTCCCAGTTAAGAATGAGGTTAGTCTCCTCACACCTTGCTAGTACTCTGTCTAGATTTTGAAGGTAGCTTTCAAAAGATTCATCGAAGACAGAGAAGTCATCCATGAACACCTCCACGAAGTACTCTACCATGTCATGGAATATGGCCATCATGCACCTTTGAAAAGTGGTTGGTGCATTGCACAAACCAAAAGGCATGTGTTTTAAAGAATATGTCCCATATGGACATGTGAAGGTCATCCTTTCCTGGTCTTCGGGAGCAATGGTTATCTGGTTATACCCTGAATACCTATCCAAGAAGCAATAGTGCTCCTGCTCAGAGAGTCTATCTAGCATCTAATCAATAAAAGGCACTAGCTAGTGGTCTTTCTTAGTGACATCATTCAACCTTCTATAATCCATGCAGATACGCCACCCCATCATAGTTCTAGTTAGAATCAACTTATTTTTCTCATTGGTGACAATCGTCATCCCTTCTTTCTTAGGGACACATTGTACAAGGCTTACTCATTTGCTGTCTGAGATAGGGAAGATGATCCTCGCATCCAACCACTTGATTACTTCATTCTTTACTACCTCTTTCATGATTGGATTAATCTTCTTTGCGGTAAGACCATTGGCTTATGACCCTCTTCCATGAAGATTCTGTACATACACAAGGCTGGGCTAATGCCATGGATGTCTGACATCTGCCAACCCATTTCTCTATTCCTTTTCTTGAGGACCACCATAGCAACATCTACCTTGGCTGCAGTCAATGAAATAGATAAGATTATTGGTAATGTATTATTTTCACAAAGAAATTCATTCTTGAGATGTGATGGTAACTGCTTCAACTCTAGCTAAGAAGCCTCTTCAACTGAGGGTTTGGGTAGTAGTCCTAACACCCTATTTAATAGCTCAGCCATTTTCTTCAGCATACTCATATTTTGAGTGTTCAACATACTCTCGATTTCTTTGGCCTCAGCATCATCCACTAGCCCTTGATTCCACAATACCCTAGCTACTGGGCTTGTGATTCAACTTGGCGTACAGCAAATGTAGTGTCTATCACTGTGATGGTTGCCAAATCTTCATAGGCAGTCGATAGCTTTATATCTTTATAGACCTTGAATACTTCCACCTTTTTCATGGGCTCTCATGGTGAGCCTTCCTGTTACAACATTAATTAACACCCTTCCTGTAGCTAGGAACGGGCACCCAAGGATAAATGGGACCTCAAGGTCTGATTCAAAATCTAGGATAACAGTCTATGGGGAAGATGAGTGATCCCACTTGGACTAAGTCAACCTCAATAACACTATCTGGCTAGTCACAAACCGATGTGGTAGTTGTAACATGATAGTGGGGGCTTCAGCCTTCAAAGCCCTAACTTCAAGAATAAAAATTTGGGCAAAAGGTTGATGCTTGCTCCCAGATCACACAGGCCTCTTGCATTCAGGAAACTCCTAATGGTTACTTGTATAGTAAATATCCCTAGATCCTTTAACTTAGTCGGCAAGTGTAATCTATGAAGAATCTTGAAGCTACAAGCCATTGTAAGTGCCACAGTCTCATATTTATCCCACTTGGTCTTGTTTGCAACAATATCCTTGACATACTTGGCATGCTTCGAGATTCCCTGCAAAACATCAATCAAGGGTAAGTTAATTTGTACCTGTTTTAGCAGCACGATGAACTTTTGGAAGCAGTCATCCTCCTTCTTCCTTTTCAACTTCTGTGGGAATGGGGGAGGAGTTTTTGGCAATGGAGTTGCCTCATCAGTGTTTGGGTTGGGATTTCCAGCCTTAATGTTCTGTGTCTGGTTTTGGTCAGCCTATTGTTCTTCTTTGGGACCAACTCAGTCAAGGGTCTTCCAGTTCTGGTGCTGACTGCATTGACTTGCTTCGAATTAGGATCAGTGTTACTTGGTAGACCTCCTTGCGACCTAGAATTCATATAGTTGTCCAACTGTCCCAACTGCTTTTCCAGATTCTGGAGATCCTGCTTATGCCTTCTGATCTCCTCCTCTTATCTATTTTGGTTTGCTAAAATTTGTATCAATACCTCATATTAGTCATAATGTTTAGATTTGCCTATCTAGCAAACTGTTGTACTGGTTGATTCAAAAAAGCATTACCATCTCGTGGTCTCTACTAAGGTGACCCATGATTTTGCTGATTCCCTCCACCCCCATGAGAAATTTGGGTGGTTCCTCCAATTTGGGTTATATGAGTCCTGGAACTCTTGATAACCACCTCTATTAGCATTGCCCACAAAGTGTACTGCTTCTGGATTAGCTCCGCAGGATTTAGCAGTATGGTCGCCTCCCCCACAAACACCACACCAACCATTTTGTTGTTGTTGTACCATATTGACGGGGGATGGTTGTTCACCTACCACTCTCGATGCTTGTTCTTGTAAATCCAAAGCCTTAAAAAGTTTATGGTCATCATGTACTGCATGACTGACATTTGAGCCTACAGGGCTATTATCACATCAATTTCTAACATACCAGCCTACTTTTGACTGCTAGTTGGCTAGATCCTCCATTCCATTATGGGTATCCTTGAACAATCCTATTGATAAAAGCATATGATTCATCGTATGTCTTCTCTAATATTTGTCCCCCTGCAGTTGAATTAAGAAGAATCTTGGTATTGGGTTTTAATCCTTCAATGAAGGTATGGACCAGTACTTAGTTAGGTTGACAATGGTGTGGACAATTGATGAAGACAGTTTTAAACTTGTCCCATGCTTAATACAAATTTTCCCCAAACCTCTGCTTGGAGCTTAGGATCTCACTTTCGAGATTGGTTGTCTTGCCAAATCAGAAGAATCGAGTGAGAAGCTTACGGGACAAATCATCCCAGGATGGATAGAGTTTGGTGGCTCAATTTTTAGCCACCTTTGGGCTTCCCCTAGCAATGAGAAGGGAAACAAGGCCATCCTCACATAGTCATAGTTTACTCTCGTATGAATGAAGGTATCAGTAATCTCAAGAAAATTCTAAAGATGGATCGATGGGTATCCATATGGTAGCCCGGTGAACTATCCAGTAACGTGTAATAGCTGGAGCATGTTCTTTTTTAGCTCCCACTGACCACTGGGATCAGGTTTGACAAAGCAGCTCATAACTTTAGTGGTTCTCTGGATTGCCACATCCCTCATTGTCCTTTGTACCGATGGTACAGTTGCGGGTGTTGGTGGTACAGATACGTTGTTAACCGCCATGTCCTCTCTAAAAAGGTCAACTCCCTTATTATCCTTTTGATCCTCCTGCTCAATGAGTTCAATTGGCAGCATTTGGAACAAAACCCCTGCTCTCCTCTGTGATTGACGAAAATAGGAGTCCTGATCTTCTAGCTTATCGATCGATTACCTGCACAACAACACCACTAAGATCAAATGTAGGAAATACCACAAAAGAAGACAACTTAGATGATCAACTAATTTATTTCAAATCCCCGGCAACGACACTAAAAACTTGTTGCTCCCTAGCACACGCAAGTGTACGTGGTCTCACAAGTAATATAGTCGCCCTGATGAAGGAGTCGGGTTGTCAAATCCATGGGATTTAAATGAAATCAGTAACCAATTTTAGTTATCACGTTTATGATGCTTTTAAGAAAAATATGTGAAGATATAAGTATAACAAATGCAAAGAATTAATTCCTTCTAAACTAATCTAATTTTTACTATCAAGATATCAATAAACAAGCAATTCCAGGATTGTAGCCTTAACGACTCTGTTTAGTCTTAACAATGTTTATCTATGTATGAGTTCCTGATACAGATTCATTGGATTTAAATTACCTGAACAGGGTTGTATATCTCTGTCGACCTACCTATTGACTGTCTAACTATATGATTGGGCGGGGATAGACAGACCAATAAAAATACATTAAGGCTATCTTCCCATATATTGAACAAAGCTAGGTGTAAGGGTAGTTATCAGAGGTCTCCCTTACACAAGATAACCTAGTTTCCTAGTCAAAAGATCTCCCTATACTATTTCATTCTATCCACTCCAACATCTCTCGAATCCAAAGTGAACAACTACTTTACTCCCTAGTTGATCAGGTTATGAAGTATAGATAAAAAGTAGTATAGGAATAATGAAAAGAACCCATTCATAAATGTTCAAAGTTAAGAACTAAACATTGTCTATGGCTACGACCCCGAAATATGGAAATTTATCCACTCACAGTCATTAAATACACCATGAATGATCTAGAAAATGTTAAAAACCAAGGAATCAAGATTAAACTAACCAAAATAACCTTCGAAAAAGCTTTTCCCTCGTCTCTGCTATAACTCTTACATAAAAACAGTATGAAAACCTAAAGTATATCATAGAATATAATTAAAAATTTTGTAACTCGACTTTTTAGCTTTTTTGTCCTCAAGTCTGCGATGCGGACCCCTTGTGTACAATGAGTTTTTCGCTTATTTTGCTGACTGGACACTTTTGCACAAGTTCACGATACGAACTTGGCACATTTTCCAGCTTTGCACTTTTTTCTGCATTTTTCAGCTTCTACAAATTCCTCCTAAGTCTGCGATGTGGACTTTGATCTTTTTGTTACTTTCACTGACTTTCATCTTTTTAATCCCGGGTTGTGTTCTACCTTCAAATCTGGGTGTAACTCTGGACTTTTCCAATTAGAGCAAAATCTTACAAAAATACAACCAAACGGTGTACTTGGGCCTGTGTTAGCAAAATAACAGAAAAATAAACTAAAACACCTAGACTCTAAGGATTTACCCTTTAACTCATCTCTATTTATGGGTATTTTTGGATAATTATGTATATAAATACACCAAAGATCATTTATCAATTAGCTAGCATGATATTGTTCTTCCCCAACACGAACACATTGGAACGGTGTCAAGCATATTCTGCGATACCTAAAGGGAACTACCAATATGGGTCTATTTTATACTAACCAAGGTTGTACAGATCTCACTGGTTATATAGATGTAGGTTATCAGATCTGCATAAAGCCCGATGTCAAACAGGATATCAAATACGAAGGAATTATTATGTCATAGCAATCTACAAAGTAGTTTATTGTTGTTACTTCTTCAAATCATGCTGAGATAATAGCAATTTATGAAGTAATAGAGAATGTGTATAGTTGATATCAATCATGCATTCCATCAAAGAATAATGTGGAATGAAGAATGATGTCAAAATACCTACAATTATATTAGAAGACAATGCACCGTGCAAAGCTCAATTAAAAAGAGGCTTCATAAAAGGAAAATAGACAGAGTTGTCACCTAAAAAGATCTAATAGAAAAATCCTTTTAAATACAAAGAATAGGTTCGGGTTCACATTTCCACTTCGAGAAAGTTTTACGCACTCAAAATGGCCGTTAAATGCGGTTATCCAGCAATTAAGTGTTTTGACTAACTTTTAACTTGAAAAAGATTGACTCGCAAAGTTAACTGATTTTAAAATCGATTAATTTTGAAAAGACTTTGATCAAACTTGGCGGTAATTGATGGAATCTGAAAATTGAACTAAAATACAAATCATGTTTTTTTTTAATATTTTCTCTCTTTTATTTTATTTTTTATATTTTTTATTTTTTAATGAAAACACCTTTTTTTTATAAAATGAGAATAACATAAATGGTTTTGACACGCCGGGAATCTGATTAAATTGAAACCAATAATAAACAAAATGTTAGCATCCAAACAAATACAAATATATATATATATATATAGAAATACAAAGAGGAAGAGTTGAACTGATTTTGGGCCTTTATCCCATTTTGATCCAGATGGGTTGCTGCTGAGTAGGCTCGGTCCATTTCTGCCTATGATATGGGCTGACTCAAGGAGGAGGACGTTTGCGTCTCCATGGTCCAAGAAAAATGCAAAATGGGAGGGTCCATTGGCCCATGAACAAGGATTTCATGCAATAAATAAGAAAGGACAAGTTAGTACATGAATAAAAGTATTAGTTGAAGCATGATCTAGTCAATATGAAGTAAATTTGATTGCTCCAACACTTAGCAAAGCCAAAAAGGCAGCATTTTGAAGAATCAGTGAGCATATAATAGAAGGTTATCAGTAAACAGAAAGCTATCAACTAGTACTCAGTGCATACACAAATGTTTTTATTCTGAAACTAACAG
>JAOTQJ010147135.1:0-33909 GCA_025642045.1 Solanum sejunctum
AACTAGACCATTGACACAATTGGAATTAGAAGCTTCTTGGGCTTAGCGGGTTACTACCGGAGGTTTATGAATAGGTTATCTTCTATTGCTTCTCCCATGACTAATTTGACTCAAAAGAAGGCTAAGTTTGTGTGGACTGATGAGTGTGAGAGTTTCCAAACCTTAAAGGACAAACTTGTGTTCGTTCCTATCATGTCTCTACTGGAAGGGTTAGAAGGGTTTGTTGTTTATTGTGATGCCTCCTAGATTGGTTTAGGTTGTATTTTGATGCAAAATGGAAAGATGATAGCCTATGATTTAGGCAACTTAAGGTACAAAAAAAGAATTATCCTACTCATGGTCTTGAATTGGCAGTTGTAGTATTTGCTTTGAAGATTTGGCATCATTATTTTTATATAGTGCATGTTGATGTGTTCACTGATCATAAGAGTCTCCAATATGTGTTCACTCAAAAAGACCTTAACTTGAGACAAAGAAGGTGGTTAGAGCTTCTTAAGTATTATGATAGGAATGTGCATTATCATCCCGATAAAGCTAATTTTGTGATGGATGCTTTGAGTAGGGTGTCTATGGATAGCCTAGCTCATGTTGATGAAGGGGGTAAAGAGGTAGTTATGGAGGTTCACCAGTTGGCTAGATTAGAGGTTAGGTCGGACGAGGTTGTTAATGGAGGTATTGTGGTTGTTGATGGTTGAAAATCTTCCTTGGTTGATGAGGTAAAAGCAAAGCAAGATCTTAAGCTCTCCTTGTTAGAATTGAAGGCCTTAGTAAAAGAGGGCAAGGTATAGGTTTTCTCCAAAGGGGGAGATGGTATCCTTAGTTACCAAGGTAGGTTGTGTGTGTCTTGTTTTCGTTATTTGTGAAAGAAGATTCTTGATGATGCTCATAATTCTTCCTATTCTATTCACCCCAGTTCTACCAAGATATTAGAGATTTCAGAGATGTGCTTTTGTGGAGAGGTATGAAGAAAGATATTGCCAAATTTGTATCAAATTGTCATAGTTTCCAACATGTCAAAATCAAGCACCAAGGCCGGGTGGCCTAACCCAAGACATAGAGATTTCTACTTGAAAGTGGGAGGAAATTAACATGGATTTTGTGGTAGGGTTGCCTAAGACTAGAAGGGGTTTTGATTCTATTTGGGTTGTGGTTGATAGGATGAAAAAGTCATTTTCTACTGTTTAAGACTACTTATGGGGCCGAAGCCTATGCTAAATTGTACATTAATGAGTTGGTGAAATTGCATGGGTGGCCTTGTCTATCATATCGGATCATGGTGCTCAATCCACTTCATACTTTTGGAGGTCTTTCCAAAGAGGTCTTGGTACCAATATTAAGCTTACTATGAAATTTCACACTCAAATGGATAGCCAAGCCGAAAGAATTATCCAAACTCTTGAGAATATTCTTAGGGCTTGTATTTTGGAGTTTAAGGGTAGTTAGCATGACCATTTTCCATTGATTGAATTTACTTATAATAATAGCTATCATTGCAGCATTAGTATGGCTCCTTTTGAGGCCCTCTATGGTAGGCATTGTAGATCATCGATTGGGTGGTTTGAAGTGGGAGAGATGGCTTTGTTGGGTTCAGATCTAGTTATGAAGGCTATGGAGAATGTGAGGTTGATTATATAAAGGTTGAAAATAGCCCAAAGTTGTCAAAAGTCCTATGTGGATGTGAGGAGAAAGGAGCTTGAATTTAAAGTTGCTAATTGGGTCTATTTGAAGGTGTAACCCATGAAGGGCGTTGTTCATTTTGGTAAGAAGGGTAAATTTTGTGCAAGATTTATAGGTCCTTCTAGGTTGTTGAGGAGGACTCACAAGGAGGCCTATGAGTTAGAGTTTCCTAGTGAAATGGACTTGGTTCATCCAGTGTTTCATGTATCCGTATTTAGGAAATGTGTAGGTGATCTTATTACTATTGTCCCACTGGAAGTTGTGGGCGTTGTTGAAGACAACTTGTCTTATGAGGAGGTTCCAGTAGAGATCTTGGATAGGCAAGTGAAGAGGCTAAGGACAAGAATATGGCTTCTATTAAGATCCTGTAGAGGAATCAACAAGCCAAAAGTGCTACATGGGAGGCCAAAGTGGCCAAGCAAAAGCGATATCCTTATCTCTTCTATTCTACTCAAGCCTAAAATACTAACTCTAGGTCCCCTATATGATTTCAGTTCTTATGTTTTAGCCCCTATGTCATTTTCATGCATTCATGTTTATGTTGACAAAGCTCATCGTGATTTTAACATTTATTTATCATTTATTATTATTTGTTCTTTTTTTCTCTCTAATCTATCTAGTTCCTTATTTTATGGTACAATCATCTGATTCTCATCAAATAACTCTTCCACTTCCAGTTGTCACATAGTTACAAACCCAAACAAACAATAAAATCTAAATGAAAAAAGAAATAAGGATTTCCCCTTTGCTTTGACAATGGAATTCTTCCCCAACTAACGAAGAGATAGATTCTTTAAAATGGTGTTTAAGTTATTGTTGCATTCTTGTTGGGGCTGATTTTGTTCATGACTACTCTTCTTATGTATGCTTCTTTGACATTCAGGGACGAATATTCCCAAGGGTGAGCTATTGATATGACCCCAAAAAGTGCTCAAAAATATACCTTGAAAGTGATAGGAATCATAATTTCCATATATCTCAAAATCCGTGTGTGGTATTGAAAATCTATCATTCATATTCTTGATCAGGGGGGAAAATTGAGTAGGAAATGGGTCTAACCCCAATTTTGGATCAACTGTATCAAAATTCAAAAATCCTAAAATGATGAATTCCGGTGTTGATCTGCAACCCTGACGCTAAGTGGTTGGGGCGCGGACGAATGTTATCTTTGCCTAGTTTTTTTAAGTCATTCCAAGGCCTTAGGGTCTTGGGCCTAAGTGTTCCAATGCATGAAATACATATACTTAGCCATACTTTACCTTCATATCATATAAGACATTCCCCAACACTCTCTAAAACACTTAGACTAATATTTCACCCTAAATTTCAAGCTCCAAAACTCATTCGGATCTTAAGGATTTCACTCAAGCTTCAAGTCTCCATTTTCAATCTTTATCAAGAATTCTCCAATGTCAAGGTATGTGGGTTTCAAACCATTGGGTCCTTTCACCTAAATTACATGTATTCTAAGTTGATTTTACTTATGGGTCTTCTATTATGAACTTGACTACGAACTATGTTGGGGGTTTGTAAAAGCGTGACTGTTTAAACATGGTTTGATCTATGAATCTTAGATTTATCTTGAGATTTTATGAAGGATTTTGATGTATGTTACATAAGGGTATAACCAAGTGTTGATGGGTGGCTTTACATTAAGTTTTCTTGCATGATTTCACTCTCGAATTGTATGGTTTTACACTAGCATTGCACACCTACCAAGTGTTTGATAAAATGTCTAGTTAATGTATCTTGAGTTGTTGAAGCCCTAATCTTGGCATATGAGTTAAGTGACTTTATGGTGATGAAAGCATGTTACGTAAGTATTGATTCCATAAGAATTATCTATTGTGTTTTGAGTTGACCATAGCCAATTGAGAGATTGATAACTCAATCATCTCCGATAGGGGTGGTAAGCCATCAACCAATTGAGGGGTTGATACCTCAATCATCTCGGATGTTGGTGGTAAGCCATCAACCAATTAAGGGGTTGATACCTCAATCATCTTGGATGGGAGTAGTAAGCCATCAACCAATTAAGAGTTTGATTCCTCAATCACTTCTAAGGGGTGGTCTACCTTAGATTCCAAGTACTAAGTTGCTTAGTCTATGATGGTCTATTCCTACATATGTAATATGATATCTATATAAGTATGTTTACTTTAAGTATTATTCATGCATGGCATATTGCTACATGTTCATCTATTGCCTAATTCTGCATTTTAACTATGTTGCCTATCTATTATTGCATTGCATCCTACATACTTAGTACCTTCAATTGTACTAACTCATACTCTATAAACAACAACAACATTACCCCATTGCCTCAAAGGCTCCCACCCATTGCGGGGTAAGAGGGGTCGAATGTACGCAGCCTGTCCCCTATGTTTAAAACATAGAGCGACTGTTTCCGGATGACCCATGATGAGTGTCGAAAGTTGCATTGACTAACTACTACTTCACAATTGAACGAAGCGCAGGCAGTTTAAAGAGTTATTCTGCTTTATTCTATCATACCCCAAAGCCAAAAAATAGTGAATCTTTGGCTCCATCCGGCTGTGGAAACTAACTCATACTCTATGTTTACATGATATTATCATATAGGAACTGGAGCCCCACTTGATCATCATCATCCTCCACATGGCTAGTGTGATATCTCTCAAAGTATGGTGAGTCCTCAACTTCGAGGACATACTTTTCTTGATTTATGCTATGTATAGACTCTTTTTTCTTTATTGTATTCTTGACTATGATGGTGAACCAGGTTGTTTGACTTGGCCCCCGCTAAGTTCTCTGTTTAGAGGTGTTGTTGCACAAGTTATGTAATGATGCTATGAGTCTTGACTCTCTTGAGTCATTTAATGTTTTATGATATGAAAGATTTCCCTAGCCCCATGTTCCCTTTTTACTATCTCTTATTGTTGTTTTAATGCTTCTGCAACTAAGGATGTGTAATGATAAGTTAAAAAGCTTAATTGGGTCCCTTCGGGTTCTCCATTCGTTGTGTCACATCTAGGCCCATGCGTAGCCCCTTATCGAGTATTATATTCATTTTGGATGATCTATTCGGTGCTTAGTTCATGACAAAACTATCTCTTGAACTCCAAGGCATCCCACCTCCTTGGAAAGTGATTGAGGTACATAACACTCAACGTAGTAGTATGGGCATGACACCCCTTGACAAGGTGATTGACACTTACCACCCCCTCAACAATGTGGTTGGGTATGCTACCCCTCCGCCCCCCAAAAAGGTGTGGTCAACTTGCAACACTATAGATACTTTCATGAAATTGACATATATATATAATCCCTTAATCATCACATAGTAACTTGATTAATAACTCATGCAATAGATCATCAATAGATCAACAATCCTTGTCAAGATATTTTATCAAATACTTGGTGGGGTGCAATTCTAGTTCAAATCATGCAATTCAAGAGTAAAATAATGTGAGAAAGATTAATTTAAATCAACCCACCAACACATAGTAAAACCCTCATGTAGGATACCTTGAAATCCTTCATCAAATCTCATAATAGATCATAGTTTCATAGCCCAAAACATGTATAGTCACAATAGACAAATCATCTCATAGTATAGGCTTGAAATAGGTAGAAATGTGATTTCAATCAACATTTCATAGAACCCCATAAAACTTTGTTATCATAATTCATAATAAGTAATACCCATAAGTAACACAACTTGGAAACATGAAAATTTCATAAAAAAAAAAAGAAAGGTTGGGCACTATTGGTGAAAGGACCCAATGGTTGAAACCCACATACCTTAAATTTAAGGATTTCCTTGATGTAGATCTGAATGAAAAAATAAATCTTGAATGAATTTCTTGAGATCCGAAATTAAGCTTGATCCACTTGAATATGGATAAAATATTTGGTTAAGTGTTAGAAAGGGTTTTGAGAGTGTCTTGAGTGATATAGAGTTGAAAAATGGCAAAGTATAGGTATTTTTATGCATAAGAGGGTATGGGGTCAAGACCCTAATGTGTTAGGCCAACACAGGAAAAATAAGGAAGTCACAACACTGCTCCGTGACAGGTCCACGTCGTGAAGCTTTTGCGAACATCTTGTGGAAATGAAAATTTTCAAAAGTCAATTTTTTGCTATGGTTCTCTAAAATTAGAGTTATACCCATGTGGCACACAATTTTGCTCCCTGATCAATAATATGAAGTTGAATTTTTGATATCAGTCATGAATTTTGAGATATATTGAAATTACGATTATGGACATTTTCGAGACACATTTTTGGGCATTTTTGGGGCATTTCAATATCTCCCCCTTGGGAACATTCATCCTTGAATGCCAAAGACACATACATAAGAGAAGTAACCATGAAGAATTAGCCCGACAAAAATCCAACAATGCACTTAAACACCATTTTAAAAAATCTCAACATAAGTGTCAAAAATCACTATAAACTTGTGAACATAAACATAGATGCATGGAAAATCACATAATGGCTGAATCTTAAGACTTGAAATCATATAGGGGGACTTAATATTGTACCTTAGGCTTGAGCAGAGTGGAAAAAATATGGATATCATTTTTGCATGTCCGCCTCGACTTCCCATGTGGCACTTTCAACTTGTTGGTTTTTCTAAAGAATCTTGCTACATCCTTGTTTCTCAACCTCTTCACTTGTATATCCAAAATTTCTAGCGGAACCTCCTATAAGTCAAATTATCTTCTACCACATCCACAACATCCAAAGGTACATTAGCACTTGGGTCACCCATACATTTTCTCAACATAGATACATGAAAAATTGGATGAACCATATTCATATCAATGGGCAACTCCAACTCATAGGCCACCTTACTAATCCTCCTCAAAATTTTATAAGGACCCACAAACCTTGGGATCAACTTACCCTTCTTTCCAAATCGAACCACACCCTTCATGGGTGAGACCTTCAAATAGACCCAATCACCAACCTTCAATTCAAGATCCCTTCTCCTCACATCGAAATAGGACTTTTGTCTACTTTGGGCTATTTTCAATCTCTAACTTATCAATCTCACCTTGTCGAAGGCTTCCATGACCAAATCTGAATCAAGCAAAGCCATATCCCCCGCATCAAACTACCCAACTAGGGATCTACAACACCTACCATAAAGAGCTTCAAAAGGAGTCATACCAATGATTGAGTGGTAGCTAGTGTTGTAAGAAAATTCAATGAGTGGAAGATGATCACCCCAACAAATATTAAACTGTAAAATACAAGCTCTAAGAATATCCTCAAGAGTTTGGATAGTTCTTTCGGCTTGGCCATCCGTTTAAGAGTGAAAGGTCATGCTAAGCTTGGCCTAGATACCAAAACCTCTTTAGAAGGACCTCCAAAAGTGAGAAGTGGATTAAGCACCAATATTCGATATGATAGACAAAGGCAATCTATGCAATCTAACCAACTCATGAATATATAATTTGACATAATCTTCAGCACCATAAGTAGTTTTGACCAGTAGGAAGTGAGCGACTTTTTCATTCTATCCATAATAACCAAAATAGAATCAAAATGCTTTATAGTCTTAGGTAACCCAACCACAAAGTTCATGTTGATTTCCTCCCACTTTTAAGAAGGAATCTGTATATCCTGGGTTAGGCCACTTGACCTTTGATGTTCGGCTTTTACTTATTGGCAATTGTGATATCCGGATATGAACTTAGTAATGTCTTTCTTCATACCACCCCACCAATACACCTCCCTTAAATCTCTATATGTCTTTGTAGAATCGGGGTGAATAGAATAGGATGAATTATGATCCTCATCTAAAATTAACTTCCTTTAGTCATTGATATTAGGCACACACAATCGACCTTGGTACCTAAGGGCACCATCTCCCCCTTGGGAGGAAACCTCCACTTTACAATCTCTCATCAAGGCCTTCAATTCTAGCAAGACGGGGTTAAGATCTTGTTTGCTCTTTACCTCCTCAATCAATGAGGATTTAGAACCATCAACAACCACTATACCACTATTATCAACCTCTTCCAACCTAACCCCTAATCTAGCCAACTGATGAACCTCTCTAGCAACCTCTTTACCACCATCATCAACATGAGCTAAACTACCTATACATACCTTACTTAGAGCATCGACCATAACATTAGCTTTACCGATGTGATAATGCACACTCATATCATAATGTTTAAGGATCTCTAACTACCTTTTTTATCTCAAGTTAAGATCTTTTTATGTGAACACATATTGGAGACTCTTATGATCTGTGAACACATCAACATGAACCCCATACAAGTAGTAACACCAAATTTTCAAAGCAAATACTATGGTGGCCAATTGAAGATCATGAGTAGGATAATTCTTCTCATGTACCTTAAGTTTTCTAATGGCATATGCTATCACATTACCATTTTACATCAGAACACAACTTAAAACAATTATGGGGTATACTTGGAGAGTTGGTTGAACTTAGGGGCATACTCCCTCACACTCATAGACCCTTGATTTAGATTCATAAATTCTATCATTTTCGCCTTCCTAATCTCAATAGGAAAGAACTAGTTGAGAAATGCCGCTTTGAACTCTGCCCGAAGGATAGCATCACCATTCCCCTTCTCCATCTTCCAATGAATGAACCATATTTGATCTTCCCCTTTGAGTTGGTAGGCCGCCAACTCCACCTTTTTTTCCGAGTTAACCCCCATAATGGACAATACCTTATACACCTCATCAATGAATTCTTGTGGATCCTCATCCACCTTGGACCCATGGAACTCCTGTGGGTTCAACCTAGTAAAATCCCTCACCCTAGAGGTCGGAGTAGGAGCATGAGGGACTTGGGCCCCTTGGTTGATTTAATTAGTCATGGCATGGTCCAATATGGTAATAGCATCTCAGAACTCTTCGTGGGCCACTCCCTCATCATGAAGAGCTTGAAGAGCGAGAGGGAGCGATTTCTCCTCGGGAGTATAGGCTCTTCTTCCTCTTGGAATCGAAATAATCTAAAAAATCAAAGACCATTCATTAGAGGAATAGCCTTATGCTACTCCTAAAGCATGACATATAGCATGAAGAAAGGAAGCATTTCTTAAAATGCCTCATAGCCTCTAACTCATAGTTGTTGTGCACTTCATAACCATGAACAAGACTCTAATTGATGCAGTGTGTTAGATTCCAAGGACCATTAACAACCTAGTACTTTGATACCAAGTTTGTAATGACCCAAGCCTAGGGCCTAGATGTGACAGGAGAACGGAAACCCGAAGGAAACCAAACAAGTCTCTTAGTATATCAATTACACATCCTTGGTTGCAGAAGCAAAGTAAACAACAACAAGAATGTTAAACAAGGAAAAAAGGGACTAAGGGAAGTCTTGACATATATAAAGCATAAATAATCAAAGCTCAAAGCATAGATACATCAATTGTTCCAACAACACCTCTAAACATAGATTAGGCGGGGGCTAAGAAACTTTTTTGGCTCACCCTCATAGTATCAAATGTTCAACATAAGAGATAACAAAATCAAGAGTAGTAGAGCTAGTGTCCCCGAACTTGAGGACTCACCAGCTTATCTTCGAGATGCCAAAACTAGCCACATGGAGGATGATCGTAAGGTTCTCCAGTTCCTACTTGGTGATATCATATAGGTAAAAGTATGTGTTAGTACGTTTGAATGTACTAAGTATATAAGATGTAATACAACAAAACATAAGCCAATGTAGTCAAAATGCATAATAATAGGCAATAGATAAGTATAATATCAATATGGCATGCATGATCAATTCTTGAAGTAAAACTTGCTTGTAAATCATATAACTTGCAAATATAGATTACATGTGTAGGAAGAGACCATATCAACATAGTCCAAGCAAACTATCACTTAAACTATAAGGCATGCCACCCCCTTAGAAGGTGATTGAGGTACATACCCCTCAACATGGTAGTACGGGCATGCCACCTACGATAAGGTGATTGAGATACATACGACACAATGTGGTAGTACGAGCATGCCACCCCTGACAAGGTGATTGAGATACATACCCCTTAACATGGTAGTACGGGCAAGCCATCCCCTGATAAGTTGATTGAGCTATATACCCGTCAACGTGGTAGCACGGGCATGCCACCCCCCGACAAGGTGATTGAGGCTTGTCACCCCCTCAAAAAGGTGGTTGGGCATGCAACCCCCCAACAAGGTGTAGTCAAGTTGTTACACTATAGATACTTTCATGAAATCAATACATATATACAATCCCTTAATCATCATATAGTCACTTAATTCATAACTCATGCAGCAGATCATCAATAGCCCAAGAATCCTTGTTAAGACATTTTATCAAATACTTGGCGAGTGTGCAATGCTAGTTCAAAATCATGCAATTCAAGAGTGAAATAATATGAGAAAATTTAATGAAAATCAACCCACCAACACATAGTAAAACCCTCATTATGATACCTTGAAATCCTTCAACAAATCTCATAATAGATCATAATTTCATAGCCCAAAATATGCATAGTCACAATAGACAAACTACCTCATAGTATAAGCTTGAAATAGGAAAACATGTGATTCCAATCAATATTTTATAAAAAAACCAACAAAATTTGTAATTATAATTAATAATAAGTATTACCCATAAGTAACAAAACTTGAAAACATCCAAATTTCATAAAAAGGAAAGTTGGGCACCATGGGTGAAAGGACTCAATGGTTGAAACTCACAAACCTCAAATTTGGGGATTTCCTTGATGTATATTTGAATAAGAACTTGAAGCTTGAATGAAGTTCTAGAGATCAAAAATTAAGATTGAGACACTTGAATTTGGATGAAATATTTGATTATGTGCTAGAGAGGGTTTTTAGAGTATCTTGAGGGATATAGAGTTGAAAAATGGCTAAGTATAGGTGTTTTAACACATATAAGGGCATGGGGCCAAGGCCACAATATCTTAGGATGAGACAGAATAAATAAGGAAGTCGTAACACTCCTCTGCAACAGGTCTGTGTTGCGGAGCTGCCGCGAACAGCTTCTGGAAATAAATATTTTCAAAAATCATTTTTTTGCTACGGATCCTCTAAAATTGGGGTTATACCCATTTCCCACACAATTTTACCCCCTGATAAAGAATATGAAGTTGGTTTTTTGTTATCACGCACAAACTTTGAGATATATGAAAATTATGATTATGGATATTTTCGAGGCACATTTACGAGCGTTTTAGGGGTGTTTTTGTCATAACCCAAGACTAGGTCCTAGAGATGACCGGGCGAATAGAGAATCCAAAGGAATCATAAATAATCCTCATATCATACCATTACATATTCTTGGTCACGAAAACAATTAAAATGACAATGATAGATAAGCATAAACAAGGGAATTGGGACTAAGGAAAACTTCCGTATCATAACATCAAGAAACAAGAGAGTCAAGGCCCATAGCATAGATACATAACATGTCTAACAATACCTCTACTACATAGATAAGAGCAAGGTCCAAGATAAACAATTGGGCTCTCCCTCATAGGCAATACATAAATGAAGAAAGGATAATCATAGTACATAGCAAGAGATCATAACCAATGTCCTCGGAATGGAGGACTCACCAACAAGCTTAAGAGATAGTCGTTCTAGCGAAATTGAGGAGGTAGATGATCAAGTGGTGCACCAGTTCCTACATAGTGACATCATGTAGGCATAGAGTATGTATTAGTACATTTGAATGTACTAAGTATGTGGGATGTAATGCAACAAGAGATAGGCATCATAGGTAGAATGAATAATTATAAACAATGAATAACATACTAACATTATGACATGTATGAATCAAGTAAAACTATGCTTACAATCCAAATCAACTTGTATAGTTAATAATACATAGTGTAGGAAGAAACCTCAATCGACATAAAATAAGACCAAGCGAGCTATAATTCAGAATCTCTATGTCAAACCCACATTTGAAGAAAGGGAGAAGTTACTTACCAAGGTGAACCTCCTAATGCCTAAGTGGATCCACTAAGCCTTATGTGGACATACATAGTGTTGGAAGAAACCTCAACGGACATAAAATAAGACCAAGCAAGCTATAATTCAGAATCTCGATGTCAAACCCACATCGGAAGAAAGGGAGAAGTTATTTATCAAGGTGAACCTCCTAATGCCTAAGCGGATCCACTAAGCCTTATGTGAACCTAGTACTCGCCTCTAGTTGTTGGACTTGGGTACTCGCCTTAAGCTCGGACTCGAGTACTCACCTCAAGCCCACATATTTAAGGTACTCACCACTTAGATATTTAGGGACTCACCTCTAATCCTTTCACCTATGGTAGCACGTAGTTCTAGGACTTGGGGACTCTCCTTAAGTCCACTCGATGCTAAGTCTAATCCTACGGAATATATAAGATAATCATACTTTAATAACTTACAATAAACATAGAGATATGGCATGAGTAGCTCTTAACAACATTGACCTGAAATGTTGAGCCTAACCACAATCATAATAATGGGTCATCATCAACATCACCCTTTGATTAATATCAACATCAAAGGCTCACAAGAGGTATAATCTTAAGAAAGGGGCTTAATCCAGCCCTATAATGTCATCAATATTTTCATGATTTTAAAAAATCTTTAGTAAGATGATAATCATCATAGAGTAACTTGAATCATAACTCAACTAATAGATCATCAAAACTTAAATAATCCTTAAAAAGGCATTTTATCAAACACTTAGCGGGTGTGTAATGCTAGTATAAAACCATGCAATTCAAGAACGTTATCATACTAGAAAATCTAATGTAAAAGCATCCATAGATACTTGCTAACTACCTCCAGCAATGTACATCAAAACCCATCATCAAATCTCACATTACATCTTACATTCATAGCTCAAAACATAGTAAAATAGTCACAATTTCATAAACCCCAATATAGTGTGTAGTAAATTTCATAATAAATAAGATCTATCAGTAAATCAACTTTAAATCATGAAATTTAGGGTAAAAGGAAGCTTAGGTATCATGGGTGAAAGGAACCCATGAAAGAAACCCACCTACATTAGCTTTTGAAGAATCCTTGAAGAAGATTGGAGATGGAGACTTAAAGCTTGAAAGGAAATCCTTAGATCTAGATGAGTTTTGATACTTGAATTTAGGAATGAAATATTGTGTAAGTGTTTAGGAGAGTATTTGGAAATGTCTTGGATGATATGAGGGTGAAATAAGGCTAAGTATAAGTATTTTCACATGTGGGAAGGCTTAGGCCCAAGACCCAAAAGTCTTGGACTGAAATGAAATAACTGACACAAAATAAGGCAGTGGTACGTTGCTCGAGTAACGCGCGGGAGCTACTGGAATTTGACACTTTAAAATTTTGAAATTTGTGACGGTTTCTCTAAAATCGAGGTTAGACCCATTTCCCACTCAATTTGACCCCTGAACAAGAATATGAAGTCGGATTTTTGTAATAATGCATGAATTTTGAGATATATAGAAATTACGAATTTGGGCACTTTTGATTCACATTTTCGAGCACTTTTTAGGTTCATTACAGTTTCACAAGAGGTATTACAATAAGGTTGTACAATATCCCAGAAAGGGGTACCTCACACCCTTGTCACCTCATCATAGGCAAGGGGTCATATATAAAAAGGTAACACATTATCTCAACGTCAACCAAGTTTTAGATCACCACATTCGTGTTATTATTCAGTTATACCAACCTAAACGGAACCTCTCTCGTTCCCATATATGCACATGAATCCTCAAAGTTACTCGAGGCGTTGCAGGCCTCACACAAGGATATCCAGGTATCACCATGGCTCAAATGAATATATGCAATTACAAATCGTGTGCATGCCCAAACCACCATATCAGTGTATACACATATAGTATCAATGTAAATGGTAGAGGATATATGCATTAGACTTAGTCTTAGGCTCATTAAGCTAGAGGCAACATTTTAATATCAAAATACCCCCAATATGAATTTCATTCCTCACCAAAAGATATTTCAAAACATCTGACCCCCACAAATATCAACATATGCTCAACAATCTCCAAGGTTTCATAGTAATCCAGCAAAATACCCCCCAAAGGGTCTAACACAAACCATCCATTCCCCCATAAGTACTTGAATTATATCACGAGTCTCATAGTAGCTTACTAATAGCACAAGGCAATCTCAATTCACAAGATTCTATCTCAAGTCATCAATAGACTAGCAATTTACCCAAAATTCGACTCAATTGGAATAACAATTCCATCAGTAATTCATCACATCATCTCAACTACCCAAGAATCAATTTACATCTCATAATTACCAAATAAACACACTCAATAACTCAAATCCAATCTCAAAAGGTTAGCCGATCCTACCTCAATGTTGAAACTACACTCGGACAAGCTTTCAATCAACTCAAATCCTCAAATTGATCGTCCAATTGGATCAACCACTATGAACAAAGATTACTACTCATCTAGAGACTCATTTTGATAGCCATATTGGCATTGTTTAGGTTTAGGGGCAAAATGGTCACAATTGGGGCTAAAATTTAAAAGTCTCAACTCTGAAAATTGATTTCAAAATTGGACTCTACATAAAAAGGGAGTTCATGGGTGAAAAGCACACTAAAATCAAGTTTAAATTGAATGAGAAATCATTGGTTAAAGTTTGAAAAATGTAGCAGAAAAATTACCAATTTGGGGTAATTAATTCCATGTAATCAAGGATAAAATCAAGATAAAACTCATGAAAATAATTTGTTTAGTGTTAGAAACACTTACCCAACATAAATATTCGAAAACCTTTCTTCAAAATCACCCCAAAAAGCTTAGAAGTTCGAAAATTTATAAAAAAAAAAATGGTGTCTCTTGGGTTTCTATTACTGAACAGTGAAATGCTCTTCGCAAATGTGTAGCGTAACCAAGCCCAACCATCCACGAATGCGATGACCAGCTTCGTGAATGCAGAGCATAGTACCTACATCAACAAAAGCAGCTAACATCAAAAACTCAAAAATAGTACTCAGAACAGATCCAAATTCAAAAATTTACAAAGCAAAAATGTATTCATAGCAGAAACAGTTATCCGGAATCAATGGAATCATCAGAATTCAATTCCAAGGCCTCCAAAACACATATACCAATGCAAGTCAATAAAACTAGTTTAAGACTCAAAATACCAAAACTACCCTTGAAAACTCCAAAAATTATGACGACGCCATTTTTATCGTTAGTTTCACCATCCGAAACTTATAGAATTGTCGAAATCCCGATTCGAGCTTTCAAAATCTGAATGTTGACCAAAGTCAAACTTTGGTTTCGAAAATGACTAAAATCACAACTTTGGGCCTAAAAACCTCATTTTAACTCCAGATTCAATTTTGTACTTCTTATAGTTCAGCTTCGACATTCCGAAGCTAATGGAATTTACAGATCCCCGATCTGACCTTCGAAACTCAAATTGACATGAGAACTCACTTTTTTATTACTTAAGACTCAAAAAAGACTAAAACTCATATTTTCAACTTTCAAAACTCAAGTTTTCAACTCTAACCATTCAACTAGTTCAAAATAGGCCAAAGCAACTTACGAATCGGTAAAATGGTAATTTCTACAGATAAAGCCAAAAATGACCAACCAGGTCATTACATGATTCACCATTTAAAAAAGTTCATCCTTGAACAAAAAAAGAAGGAACATATTGCAATCCTCATGATGGTTGGGTTCCTTGGCAGTCTCAGGCCTAACTCCAACTCCCAAATAGACTCATCAATAGAATAGTGGCGTCGTTGAACCTTTACCAAAGGTATATCCTTGGGTATCAATCTCCTAACCTATCTTTTGAGAATAGCTATAGGTCCTTCCTCAAAGGATCAAACAGTACCTAACTTAACAAAATCACCAGAGGTCATATGGGACTCATCAAGAGTGCACTAGCAGGGCATAGAAACGTTTAAAGCGAGATGAACATCTGATAATATAGGTTGTAAGGCCAACTCATTGGCCACCTCACCAACTCTTCTCAAAATCTCAAATAAGCCAGTGAATCTGGAGCTAAACTTGTTCTCCTCACCCCAAACCACTAACAATGTTGTCTCAAAATGTAGTACCACTTTGGCATACCAAGTACAGGGAATATCCAAGAACATCAGCCTCATTTAACCTATTACCTTAGGCATACAGTCTTTATCATTTATCATTGAACACCTACCAAAAATCAGTAATAGCTACCTTGGCTTCATTTTTCCACACTTACCATGAATCAAACTCAATTCAGCATCCTCAAACTGACATACACAATTATAATGAAGCCACAAAAATTTTAACTCTACAAGGGCCAAAGTACTTTGAGAACGAAAGATACGCAACTGAACCAACTATCTAGAAAACATAATCTTACTCTCCCCCTCCACTGTAATACACCACCAAACCTATTCCAGAATCCACACAAACAACACATATGATGCCCCCTCCTCAGGCATAGCAGGAATAATAGTATCACCAATGGCACATCTCTTAAATTGGTTTAAAAGCAATGCTTAGGGCCTTATCTGATCCAGTCCAAGTACCTATCATCCTTACCACCTAGTAGTGAGGTCTAGGTAATATCAAAATGTCCCAAAATTGTCACCTACTCATGGTCAATGTTTAGTAGAAAGAAACACAGAACAGATACAAGCCTATGCTATTTTCCAGAGACAAATTTAGACCCATAAAGTAGCATCATGACAAGCATACCAAAACATTAATCCCATACAGTCACATAATCATGGAGAGTAAAAATCAAGTTCCACATCTGGTATCACAATCTACCATAACCTCTCATCTAGTCGTAACCATGTCAATGATCAAATATACGAATAGTACCAAGTTTATCGTACTACCTCTCCCTATAAAAGTCACAACACAGCCCCAATATGCCCGATTCACCACTAAAGATTCATATATGAAGGTGGAACATAACAAGCTCGATAAGGGCCCACACCTAACATCAATATCAAAAACAAGATAGACCAACACAACAGAATAAATAGGGCCTAATTCAAATAAAACTAAATAGAATAGTTGCACACCAGAACCATACATGGAATATCCATAAGAGGGACTTCACGGGCTCCGCCTCTCACAGGACCACGACCTCCTCTAGTATTACCCCTCAAGCCTTGAGTGATATCTCAAGATGCTAATTCCGGGGTTGATGGGATCTTGAAGCTGAGGTGGACAATACTTGATTAGGACAATGCCTAGACACATGCCCAATTTCATCACAAATATAATAAGCTTTGCTCTCCTGCCACTGATATGGTTGTACTAAAGAGCTCTCACGGCCTATTTGGATAGGCTTAGACTGATCACCACTATCAGATGTTGGAATGGCTACATAAACTACCTAGACCTGATGGACCTGTCTCCTTAACTCTCTATCTCATAGTGAAGGTCTACTGAATTGGTCATGCTAACAAAATCTCTTCCCACCACCCTGTCTGTCCTATTTTATATGCTCCATCTAGCGAGTGTGATCCACTACACTCTGAAATGAGCCTCCAGCTAGAATTAAAGAAGTTGTAGCCTCCTAAAGGTACCCTTCCAATCCTTTGGCAAAATGTCGAATCCTCTCAAACTCAATGGGGATACTGGACAAGGCATATCTAGACAATGCCTAAAATATGGCCTCATAGTCTAAAATTGACATAGAACCCTGCTGAAGTCCGTTAAACTCATCCCGACGATTGTCTCAGAGGCTATATGGAATGAATCCCCATAGAAACAACTTTGTAAACTACTCCCTGGTTATAATTGGATATCCAATCAGTCTACAAGCCACAAATCACCTCCACTACTCCTTCGCTAGGCCGGTCAACTTGAAATAGGGATAAGTGATGTCGTCCAAGTTACACCTCCTTTTTAAAGGATAAAATAGTCACTGTCAAGAAATAAAACCCAAGCAAGGTTAAGGTTGAACCCACAAAGAATGCATAGACTCAATATAAATTCACCAATATGCAATCCGAGTAGTTAACCATCTCAATTCCCCAAAGGGGGGTTTGCAATAATCAATAAGAAAAATAAACTAACTAACTATCACAGGAGAAAAATCAATAGAGGAGAGCAACTAGGTATTGTGTTCCCCATGAATCCCCAACTTAATATCATAAGATAACCTAATTCTTATCTAGTATATAGCATGCAGGATGGTATCACCGAGCCCTTTGGTCAAAAGTAGGAGGCGAATTTCACTATGCGACTTGGCACATCTCTTTAGTGTACATTACTAACCATTACCTATAAGTCCCAGTACAACCTTCCCTTGTCCCATTTTGGTTGATTAGATGAGGACACAATAATTCAATATTGTTAATTTATGCTTTTTTTTATTCATTACTACCTTAATCCAGTAAGTAACACTAGGCAGTTTCTAATATTGACCACCATCAGAAAATATGCAAAATGAAGAGAGTTAAATAATACATATATATACGTCTTCCCAGAATTGTGAAATATTCGATTTTACTTTGTTACTTCTTCATGTTTCTCACAACTCCAGTTGTGGATTTAGCTACTCATGCTTTGTATAGATAAAGAGATTATGAATTGAGAAGACATAACCAAACATTTACACAATTGAATTAAGATCAAGTAAATCCAAAGTCAATGAAAATCACATGCTTGAATACTGAATTAAAGCACAAGTGTTTCAAATACTCTCTTATAATTTTCTCTTTTAGAATATTGAGTTCTCTGAGCACAAAACCTGAAACTACTAAAAATGGATGTGAATTTACTTGTACTTCTGAAAAATAACCTAAACAACCTATTTAGAATAATTAAAAGCAAGTCCTAAACAAATTCAAAAATTGATCGGCAAACTCCATGAAAGCACTCTACAACTTGTAGTGTCTTCTGCGGCTCATAGTTGGGGTCTCGTAATCAACTACTGGAATTTGGGACTTCTCTTCTATGACACCTCGTCATGACTCGTAAAGTGGTTTATGACCCATAAAAGGGATTTCGTCAGATGCATTTCCTGGAAGTCCACTTCTCTAATCCTCAGGGCACGAAAGGAGGTCTATGACTCGTAAATTGCTCCATGACTTATTTGCGTGTTCAAAAACTTCAACTTCAACAAATAACCCCTCACTGGAGTTCCTCAAGAAACATATTTACGACTTGTAGAATGCTCTACGACTCATATAAGGTCTCATATAATAGCAAAAACCAGCAACTTGTGCAATTTTCTCCCAAATCATGACCAACCTATAATCTTACAAATCCAAAGATAAAAACAAATAAAAATAACTAAAAGGCATTGAGAAAACACAAAATTCTAAGTTTTAAGCATCCAAAGTATTGTATTTTGGCAGTACATTAACACCCTCAATTTGAAATTATTGCTTGTCCTCAAGCAACGGACTCAATCAATACAGATAATACATTAACACACAGACCTCACCTCAATGGCATGCAGACATACATCTCAAACTTAGATACCCACACAAGCTTTTCAAAATAAGATCAGATAGCTATTTAGTAAACCAATGAAAACTAGTGCTTCTGACTACACAACTATGACAAATAAGAGATTGTCAACAATCCACAATTACTAACAATGCAACTCAAGTGCCCTGACAAAAAGAAGTCCCATATCTAACACTCAATGATGATTTGTTATTTAACCTTGGGACTATGCAAAAACGCTCACTCTCACAAAAGATATTCATGCATAGTGAATAATACCATAGGCGCCCCTATACTCATGACTCAAACCTTTAACTAACTGGACTAGAATCACTTTAGGACTTTCTTGGCTTATAGCATAGGCTCAGGGGGCTTTGGTATGATATTTTGGTAAAATAGTGACTAAAGGCCCTCTTTGAACAATTTTTCTACACCTTTGCCCTACCAACTTAGCTATTTCTACCTTATTCTCCCTTTTTCCTCTTTCAAGCTTTTCTGGGTGCTTTCTTTTCATATTTTAGCTTTTCGTCTTATTTTGACACTACATTTTACATTTTATCTCTCATCTAAGGCATATTTCATTTTTCTTGCACCCAGTACATAATTTTACCTTTTTTCTTTGTATTCTTAACTTACTTTCCTCATTTTTATGTTTTACCCTTACACTAGCCATCCTCAATATAGGCTTTTAGCCTGTGTTATTTTGAGGTACATACTATCCAGCCTCTGAACTATGGCCACTTTTGGTAGCCACCCTCAACTTAGGCTTTTTGCCTTAGTCAACGTACACAGTGTTCAAGGAAAGACCAGGGCCAAACTCAGGACTTTTTTCACTAGATAAGGCTGGGTTAATCAGGTGTTTTGAAAGAGTAGGTATATGTTAGGCTCAAATATTAAACAAGGGATATAACATTAATTTGGTTGGCTATTTTTAGGCTAAAGTGGACTATTTAAGAACAATGGCTTAAGATCCTTCCCTAATCCCATTAATCTACAAACTAACTTAGAGTAACAGTGCAAATTCTGAATTAACATAAAATATATGAATTTAGTAAATAAACCTCACACTCACATGGTACTACACACATTATCAAACAAAAGACTCACAGGTCATGCTTCTTATCTCAATTTACCCTCACTTATCAGAATAGATATTGTCGGACACCTAAATATGCATGGTTACTATTTAACAACTTAATCAAAAAATTTTGGTGGGCATCATTTTTCAAAACAAAACACAAAAATATGCTATATGCCACAAGTATTGGTACTATATGCTACAAAAGTATCTAAACATACTAAACATATCAGTTCCATAGAAAATAAATGTCTACAGGGACAAAGAACACATACAAGAAAACTCTGAGATCAAAAATTAGGGTAGTTATAGACCATAAGCTACTCAGACTTCACTGAGGCCCAAAACTATCCACACCCCATCGAAAAATATGTGCATTGTCCCCAATGCACAAAATCAAAATAAAACAGAACATAAGGGATCAAAAACATATACCTATGTGCCTAAGCGCCGACCTGTGGCTGAGTCTAGCCACCCTTCTCTTGCAGGATGGTCTGCTCAACAGTGGTACTCTGTCTGAATAGGCCAGCACCCGCTATCTGCTCTATTACTTGAGCCCATCATATCTTTTCATCACGTCTTGACTCCCTTAAGGCAAGCTCGAGATCCTCCTCCACTAACCTCCTCGCACGTACATGTCTATCATTTGTATCTTTATATTTTCAAGGTCTTTTTTCAAGGGAAGAATGGGTAGGCTTGTTAAGAGTAAATAAGTCAAACATTAGCACCATAGATATCATCTTTAGTAGTGTAACTGGTGTCCCTAGTGATGTTATCAAGTTAGCGCAGAGTTGCTGGATCTCCTCTTGTATGGCTGATAAGTCTGATGGTCAAGCCTCAGCCAATCTCTTCTATACCCTCTCTTTGAAGCCATCGATGTAGGCATCGATGGTAGAAATCTAATCTTGAATAGCAATGACTGCGAATGCCTGCATTCGATCGTCCGAGTCCGAAATAGCATGTTGGACCCATGGCTAGATCTGCTGAATAAGCTGCGATAACTGCAACTTAGCATATGCTAACCTCTACGCCAAGGCATAAATAGAAGTAGTAAACACGGAGATCATGACCGTGGTAGTAGCCTATAAGTAATGGCCTCTGGTGTAAGAGCAGCAATAGTAGGCCCCCTCTCTTTATCTACCTCAAGCTGCAGGGGCCTATCCTCAGTAGTAGCAGCAATTGTGGTGGTGTTAAGCTAAGAACCCTTATGTGGTGGCACTGGGGAGAACCTCTCTGGCACAGGTGGAGGCTATGCTCGCCAGAATGCCATTGGGTTCTCATCAGCCTTGAATAAGGTGGGATCCAAAGTGTGTTGGGCCTCAATTATCCAGTCCAGCTAGTGTAGTATCTCCACCCTAGACTCTAAGTATAGCCTATAGATCAAACATGAGAATGGGATGGAGGTGGCCCTCTTCAATGCGTCCTCACGTATTTGCTCAGTGATGAGGCAGACCCAATCAATATCATAGCCAGCTAAGATATTGGCAACCAAAACTGTATGCTCCAACATCAAAGTGTTATTAGTGAGCATTAGCCGGATGTGTGAACAAACAATATCCCTCCAAAATTTTATAGAGAAATTGAACAAAGCCATAATAATAGGCTCCATACGAGTGGCAAACCAAGCAGGTTCTGGACCCTGCTCTATAATAAACCCTGTCACTCATCTCATCAATGTGGCCCATCACTTTGGGTCCTTCATCACTAGTGGGTTCCGGGTCTACCCGACCCTATAGTCAAACTCTGTGGTAGATCTAGGGGCTCAAAACTTAGGACTAAATAGCATACAATTGATAGTATCTTCTGAAATATCTACCCGCCGACCCCTCACTCTCGTCTTTGTCAGCCTGGGCTGAGTAAGGGGGTTCTTCCCCTTGTGACGAGTGAGTTGGATGGTGGCTACATATGATACATAGAACTCCCTCACCATAGCCGGGGAGTACTATCCAAGAGACTCTATCAGCCATTGAAGCCCATATTGTATCATTGTGTTCTGGAGACTGGGGATACGACTAAGTCTATCTACAATAATTCTAGGCCCAGTTTGATTGATTAGATGAGAACACATCAATCGAATCCTATTAATTGATCTTTTTTCTTATTTATTATTACCTTGGTATAGTCAGTAACACTAGGCGAGTTCTAATGTTGGCCGCCATTAGACAACATACAAAATGAGAAGAGTTAATTAATACATGCATATACACCTTCCAAGAATTTTGAAATATTTGATTTTACTTTGTTCGTTCTTCGTGGTTCCCACAACCCTAGTAATGGATTTAGCTACTTATGCTTTGCGTAGATAAAGAGGCTATGAGTTGAGAAGGCATAATTAAACACTTACACAATTAAATTAAAATCAAGCAAATCCAAAGTCAATGAAAATCACAAGCTGTAAGACTGAATTAAAGCATAAGTGTTTCATAAACTCTCTCACAGTTTCTTCCACAAAACCTAAAACTACTGAAAATTGACGTCAATTGACTTTTACTCCTAAAAATAACCTAAAAACTTATTTATAATAATTAAAATAAAGTCCTAAACAAATTAGAAAAACTGATCGGCAAACTCCACGAAGGCACTCTATGACTCGTACTGTATTCTATGGCTCATAGTCAAGGTTTTGTAATCAGCTACTGGAATTTCAGAATTCTTTTCTATGACTACTCTTCACTACTAGTAAAGTGGTTTGCAACTCATAAAGGGGGTTTTGTCTGTTGAATTTCCTGCAAGTCTACTTCTCTAATCCTAAGGGCACAAAAGGTGGTTTATGATTCATCTACATGTTCGTAAACTTCAACATTAGCAAATAGCCCCTCACTGGAATTCCTAACAAAATATCATTACGATTCGTAGAATACTTTATGACTTGTATAAGGTCTCGTACATAGCAAAAACTAGGAACTTCTACAATGTTTTCCCAAATCAGGGCCAAACTATAATCCCACAAATCTAACCACAAAAACATATAAAACAACTAAAGTCGCATTGAAATCATACAAAATCCTAAGTTTTAAGCATCAAAAAGTATGGTATTTTGGAAGCACATAATAAGCAACTCCATGTGACTCAAGGATAGCCAGGTTACACAGTTGATCCTGACACTTACATAAGAACTCATAAGCTTTATCACCAGGGGTACAATAAAACTTCGTGGGAGCCAGTTGTATGAATTCCAAAAAGCTTTTCTACTCCATATTGGTCATAGCAAGACTATCAGTAGATGGTGGCACCACAAGCCTAGGGGGTACAATAGATAGCATAATAGTCAATCGTTGAAGATATGAACCAATACCTAATTGGGTTGCCTAAGGCAAAATTGTGGAAGTCATAGGATGATATATCAGGACTGAAGATGGAGCAACATAACGCATGGCTAAATTAGTTAGGGCAATAGAAGGTCCAAACAATGTTGTAGAAGCTAGCACATCAACAGTAGCTGGGGCAGGAGGTGCACCCTCTAATCTAGCCAACAAGCTCAAAAGCAACTCTCGAATTGAAAGTGTGGTATCAGGGGCTAGAGATAGGGAAGCATAACCTGTAGGCCTCTCAGCCTTATATGCAGGCTCTAGAGAAGTCGATCTAGTCTATCCCCTAGGTGGAGTTGCCCCTCTCGTAAGACCTTGGCCCATGGCATGAACTCTATCCTAACCATGAGTGGGAGCCACTATAACTGCCTCGGGCTCTTCCGCTGATCGACGAGATCTGGTAATTTGCATCTACGTAGAAGAAGTAGATTAGATACTTTCAAGCTATATGGTATAAAGAAATGTACGAGTTAAAGCAAGATGTGAAAATCTTTCCTATGAAGTGCCTTATAACATCCCAAACCTAGACACCCTACTCTTGACTCACAAGCCCAACAAACCTAGAGCTCTGATACCAAACTTATTATGACCCAAATTGGGCATTAATAAATGAAAGATGAATTACTGTGAAAACAATATCATATAACACAAGAAATCCCCCAAAACCTTGAGTCATGAGTACAAGAGCATCTAAAGTAGTACAAAGGAGTAATACAACTATCTCAAAGAAAATACAAAACTGTCTTATAATGTCTGGTACAAAGTTTGATAAATAAGCAATAAGAGGAAAATCTTAAGGATCGGCGGTGACTCGAAGCCAGAGCCTCACTGCTAGGATCTGAGTTAGATAGAAGTAAAGGTGGAATAATATCAGCTACCATAGTGGGGTCTCTATACTCAATCTACAAGGCAAAAACAAAGTATAGGTGAGTACACGAAAATGTACCCAGTAGGTTCAACAGACTAGAGAGATCAATCAAGTATATAATAATAAGGAATCCTTAAACCTATATCCAAAAGGTTAATGCCTAACAAAAATATATACATATAAGATAATAGTACCAAGAGGTAGGAATAATCAATAGATTATCACACAAATAGGCATAATCAATAGAATCTCTTAGTATTGTCACCTCAGTGCGATCAAAGGTATCACACTATATTAGCCTTGCCACATCAGTGTCGTCAAGGATATCTACCTCAACGTGGTCAGAAATGTGGTCTTGCTACCTCAGCAAGGTCAAGTAAAGGGTCTCGCCACCTCAGCATGGTCAAGTGAGAGTTCTTGCCACCTCAGTATGGTCAAGTGTGTTGCAAAGCCACAGCCTCACCACCTTAGTATGGTCAAGGAGAATACATAAATGTACAAGATATGAATGCATGCCAATATCACAAGCCAACAGATATATCAACACTATAAAGAGATAATCCAGGAATCAATCTCATAGAATCTGAAAAAAGGGGAGGAAGAATATGCCAAGTGCCCATACTAGCCCTACAAGTCCCTAATTGGTCTCAATTTCCATAGTACTCCCAATGACCAACAATCCCAATCACACCGGACTCTCAAGTTCCAACATGTTTTGAGGGTTCTCTATGCCTCACAATCAGCCTTGCCATCTCAGCATGGTCACGGGTATAGAAAGTAGTACAATGCTTCCCTTACAACCTCACTGTAGGCAAGGGATATTATAAAATGGTACAATATCCCAAAAAGTGATACCTCACACCCTTGCTACCTCATTGTAGGCAAGGGGTCATATATAAAAAGGTAACATAGTATTTCGACATCTACAAAGTCTTAGATCACCACATTCGTGTTATTAGTCAGTTATACCAACCCTGGGCCTCTCTTGTCCCCATATATGCACATGAATCCTCAAAAGTACTCAATAAGTCTCAAGCCTCACACATTGATATCTCAGGTATCGCCATGTCTCAAATAAATGTATGCAATTACAAATTGTATGTATGCCCGAACCACAATATCGATGTATACAAATATAGTATCAACATAAATAGTAGAGGATATATGCATTAGCCTTAGTCTCAGGCACATTAAGCTAGAGGCAATTTTCATATCATAATACCCCTAATGTGAATTTCATTACCACTTACTCATCAAAAGCTATTTCAAAGAATTCAGACCCCACAAGTATCAATATATGCTCAATAACTCTAAGGTTTCATAGCAATCCAGCAAAATACCCCCTAAAAAGGTCTAACACAAACCATCAATTACCGTATAAGTACCCAAATCATATCAGGAGACTCATAGTAGCTTACTGATAGTATAAGGTTTTCGTAATTCATAATATTTTATCTCAAATCATCAATAGAATAGCAATTTACCAAAAATTCAACTCAATCGGAATAACAATTCCATCAGTGATTCATCACATCATCTCAACTACTCAAGAATCAATTTATATCTCACACTTATCATATAAACATGCTCAATAACTCAAATCTAATCCCAAAAGGTTAGCCGAACCTACCTCAATGTTAAAACCACACTTGGATAAGCTTTCAATCAACTCAAATCGAGCCTCTAATTGGATCAACCACTATCAATAATAGTTACTACTCATCAAGAGGTGCATTTTGATACCAATATTGACATAGTTTAGGCTTAGAGGGAAAATGGTAAAAATTATGTCTAAAATTTGAAAGTCGCAAATCTGAAAAGTGATTTCAAAATTGGATGCTACACAAAAAAAGTAGTTTGTGAGTGAAAATTCCGCTAAAATTGAGTTCAAATTGAATGAGAAATCAATTGTTAAAAAACCCCCAATTTTGGGTGATTGATTTCATGAAATCAAGGATAAAATCACGATAAAATTCATAAAAAAAATGATTTAGTTTAGTGTTAGAAATACTTACCCAACAGAAATCTTCGAAAATCTTTCTTCAAAATCGCCCCAAAAAGCTTAAAAGTTTGAAAATGGGTTACAAAGGGTGTCTCTCGGGTTTTTACAACTGGCCAGTGAAATGCTCTCCACCAATGCTACACCAGGTCCATGAACATAAAGCTTAACCAAGCCCAACCCTCCACGAATTTGGGGACCAAGTCCACGAACAAGGAGCACAGTACCTACACCAGTAACTATGCATTGCAACATCGACTAACATCAAAAACTCTAAAGTAGTACTCGGAACACATCCGAAATTAGAATTTCACAAACTAAATATATATCCTTACTAGAAATAGTGATTCAGACTCGATGGAATCATCAGAATTCAATTTTGAGGCCTTCACGATACATTTGCCAATGCAAGTCAATAAAACTAATTTAAGACTAAAAATACCAAACTACCCTCACAAACTCCAAAAATTATGATGACACCAATTTTAGCATTAGTTTAACCATCTAAACTGTTGGAATTGATGAAATTTTGATCTGAGCTTACGAACGCCGAATGTTATCTAAAGTAAAACTTTGATTCCGAAAATGATTAAAATCACAATTTGGGTCTAAAAACCTTATTTTAACTCCAAATTCAATTTTGCAATG
Source organism: Solanum sejunctum (assembly GCA_025642045.1). Taxonomy (NCBI): domain Eukaryota; kingdom Viridiplantae; phylum Streptophyta; class Magnoliopsida; order Solanales; family Solanaceae; genus Solanum; species Solanum sejunctum. The sequence continues at coordinate 27,017 of JAOTQJ010147135.1, forward strand.
TCCTATAATTCAGTTTCAACGTTCCGAAGCTAATGAAATTGACAAATCCTTGATTCGACTTTCAAAACTAAAAATGACACCAGAACTCACTTTTTCAATACTTAAGCCCCCAAAAAGACCAAAACTCATATTTTCAACTTTCAAAACTTAGGTTTTCAACTCTAACAATTCAAATAGTTCAAAATAGATTCAAAATAACTTATGAACAGGTAAAATAGTAATTTTCATAGATAAAGCCAAAAAATATCAACCAAGTCTTTGCATGTTCATTGCCAAACTCATTTAATGATCCATCGAATTGTCACATATGTCGCCTTCTTGAACCTTGAATTTCAGTTTCTTCCTTCTCAGCTTTTGCTATTTTCAGTGACGCTATTGTGGATTACCGAATCACTTTGGAAATCCACCAAATTGCATACTCTATTTCCCTTTTTAATCTTAGATTTGGGGTTGGACACGTAATATTAGGCGATATTCAGAACCATTCGACGTACTGCCAAACACTTCGACGACGCTTGATTTCCATTATCTTTTTTTCAGTCTTGGTCCTTTTGTCCTGATTTGCTATAATTTGTCCCTTCATGCATCTCATTCCATATTCATACATTAGACACACATTTTGGTTAATATTTAAGGCAAAAGAACACATCGACAATAATATTTTATGTAATTTAAGCTCCATAGAAGTCCAACATGCGGACTCATCAACACCCCCAAATTAAACTCTTGTTTACCCTCAAGTAAGTCAAATATCAATCAAACAAAGCTAAGTGCTTGCAAATAGGGCATAAAGAGAAGCATATGTATTCCTCATTTTGTTGTCGATCCTTAAAACTTTAACAAACCACTTATGTGATTTTGATGCCTCAAGAGATGATTAAGGAGTTCTAAAGACAAAGCTATGCTCACAATCGCCAATGTGGCTAATAATTAATGCCAAAGAGACGTTGCCACTTGTTTGTACAACAATGAAGATTCTTACGCACATAATATCATAACATTTAGCTGACTAATTTAGCGGATCAAACAATGGCATACTTCCAAGCAAGAAATGACATGCAAGTTTTTACCCATAGGCTTGCTCTTATTCTCAATCAACATTCACTTAATCTCATCTGGACAAGAATCTCAAAGAACTCTGTTAGGGTTGTAATGTAGGCTTAGAGACAGGTAGGATAGCATTTAGGTACAAGTTACTAACCCCTCCTTGAACTCTACAAACAATTTCTATGGTTCTTTTGTCCCTCATTAACTTTCTATATTCCAATTATACCAATTTGCTTCCCACTCCCCACATACAACAATTTCTACATTGTTTGGGAGGTTTTCATTTGTAATCAAATTCTCTTCTTTTACTTATCAAGCATTTTTCTCGTTCTTGTTCATCACAAATTAAATTCTCCATTTTTCTTTCTCGGTTCTTTCCTCAAGCTTTCGAATGGGAGACACCCCATTATTTTCACACGCCCAACTTTGGCACTTGGCCACTACTTTAACAATTTCATGTTTAATGAGGGAATTTTGTTCAACAATAATCTTTTTTTTATCAAATGTTAAGGTTTCTAACATGGTTGCCAACAAAAAGGCTTTGAGTTCAATGGGGATCACTAAGGATACAATTTACATCAAGTCGCGAATGTAAACAGATTTTGTAGATCAAAGTCAAGAATAGGATGGAGGAGGCCCTCTTGAGTGTTGACTCATGGATCTGCTCTACTGTGAGTTGGGCCCAATCAATGTCGTAGTCAACCAAGATGTTGGTAACCAATACCGCCTGCTCTGGTGTCAATATATTATTTGCCAAAGTAGATCGAAGACTATATATAACAACTGCACACAAAAACTTGGCGAGGAAAAAAAGTGAAACCTTCACAATAAGCATTGTGTGGGTGGTGACCCAAGTAAGCTCTGGACCCTACTCTGCAATATGACTAGCCACCCATCTCAACAGATTGGTACTCTATACTGGACCCTTCGTAATCAATGATGTTTTGGCCTATCTCAATCTATCGTCAAACTCAGTTGTCGATCTCAAGTCCTGGTACTCGGGACCAAAAAGTACATAATAGATCCTCTCCTTTGAAATATCGATCCATCGCCCTCTCACTCAAACCTCTGTCAACCTGGGTTATGAGATAGCCCTCCTCCCCTTGGGAATATATCATTGAATCATAGTTGCCTACGATGCATAAAACTCCCATACCAAAATCAGGGCATATCGTCCAAGTGCCTCTATCAGCCACTCGAGCACATACCGAGTCATCAAGTCTTTTAGACCTAGGACACGACTCAGTCCATCACCAACAAACCCAGTCTTCTAATATATCAAATGGATGGGTTAGTTCGCTCCTTGGGTTGCATGCCCTCCAAAAATTATAGCCTTTACCCCCTTGACACACCACCGGTGAGTACTAGCATCTGGTGCTAAAGAATAAGATGGTGTGATGGAGGACTCAACATCTCCTCTCTCCTCAGAGGCCTGCACTGAACTCTTTTCCTCCCTAGAAGGGGTTATCTGGGCTATGCTACTCCCCATCCTCTTACTACCTTCCTCAGCTAGGAAGGACTCTCGCTTTGACCTTGAGTCTGAGTAGCTATAGTAGCTGCTACTCTAGTTTGTGGTACCCCAGCCTCGAGGTCTGGTGTGACATCAATTAACTCCACTGACCCACTTGTCTTAGGAATTATTCATCATCAGTAGGCTCATCCCTGAGAGACTTCTTGAAAGCCTCAATCTCCACAAATTTTCCTTTCGGGGCCATGCTATCTAAAAAAGAAACATAAACGACCTTGAATTAGCCCTAACAATTAACAAATAAAAAGCAAAAGTATACATGGATCAGTTGCAGACAGTGTTTACAAAAGCCAGTTACGAGTCATAGTTAGAGCTACAAATTGTAAAATAGTCTTGCAAACTAGAGGTGCAAAACAATAATGGTTACTAGAATTTTATATGAGACTTGGGTACAACTCGTAACTTGGTTTACAAGTTCTAAACTATTTTTGTATAAACTTCCAAAGAGTATTTTGAAAAACATAAATAGATCTATGAGATCAATCTACGAGACATAAAATGATCTACGACTTGTATAAAGTCTCATCTAATGAATATTTAGAACATCAAGTCACTGGAATTTCCCATGAGGGGCAATTATGACTCGTAGACTCATATATGAGTCATAAAAGACTCTCGTGAATAAGAACTTTCAGGTACCTGACCTATTCAAATTCATCATATAGACCCTAGAAACATTTCAAACATTATCCAACCAGCATTGACGCAAGCATACAAATACTCGCATGTTAAGCACATAACAACCCATACTCCAAACATGGTTTCAACACATATTCACCCCATTGATAAATGACGATCATGGAAGAACATATGTTTCCGACAATTTTCATATGATTCACCTTAAGGCATGCTTCGATGATATCAAATACCATTTCACAACCATAAATAATGCAATATCACTTATTCAAACATGATAATTGAATCCATGGGCATACAATCAACAATTGCTAAGCTATAACACCTAATTCTGGGCATAAACAATTAATTTAACCAAAAGCACCCCTAATTTCATATTCACAATTCACATATATCAAGAAAAAATACTTATACATCAAACCCATCACAGTCATCATCTCAATCAAATACTAACAAGGCAAAATAAGAATCAAAATTGAATCAAAAACTTACCACAAGTGATGATAGACTTGAAGAAGAAAGAGAAAGTGAATAATGAGAAACCTTAAGTGTAGCCAAAAATTCTGGAAAAAGGGTCACACTCATTGAAAAATTGATTAGAATTAAAAGGCAGTGGGGAACTTTGGGAAATTTGTGGTAAATTAGATTAAAAGTGGGGTCAAAATAATTTGACTCCCCTTTTATATCTTACTGGGTTAACATTTAAAATTACCAAATTACGATCTATGAAACCCCAATTACGAGTAATAGGTGGGCCTACAGCTTGTATGTCATTGTCTGATAAGCCTCTCAACACTTAGAAAAATTTAGAAACTTACCTGAGTTTCATAAACCTCATTCATGACTCGTAGGTTGATCTACTAATCATTAAGTTGGCTCGTGGGTGGAGTGTACACTATTCATGCTTACTGAAAATCTCTATGAGATGGGCTTACAAGTCATAAAGTGCAATGTGACTTGTAAGCTCAATCGTAGAAACTGTACTTGATGCAATTCTCAGCAAAATCTACAGTTTTAGTCTAATATTGTATACTCTTCATACAATTCACTTAAACCCTATATGCAACCAAAGCAATGTTAAAAATAGCAATCAAAGCACAATCAAACAACTATCTAAGAATACAAAAATTAATAATAAACATAGAACCAAGGGAAAACATCAAAAATCCTTGGGTTGCCTCCCAAGTAGCGCCTGATTTATTATCGTTACACGACATAGACAAATTGGCTACTAGACTTCACCAATTGCCCGAACTTCACTTTTCAACTATCTATATGCTTCATGAATTAGCGGATATCAAAGACTACTTTTTCATAATTCACCGTAAATTTGAGTTGACCGGACTCCATATCCACTAGAGCTTGTCACACGGCAAAAAATGGTCTCCCTAAGATAATAAGGACTTCAAAATCAACTTCATAATCAAAAATCACAAAATCTGTAAGGAATATGAATTTGTCCACTTTTACTAAAACATCATAGAGTATCCCCTCCAGATTCTTGATTATTCTATCCACATTTAATAACCGCATCTTAGTTGCAGTAGGGGCACCCAAAAACCAAGCTTTTTGAAAATCATAAGAGGCATCAGATACTAGCGTCCAAATCACAAAGTGCTTTTGCCAACTCCACATCTTCTATAGTGCAAGGTATAATGAAAGCACCTGGGACTTCACACTTTCGAGCCATTAACTTAGTAGTGATAGCACTATAATGTCGAAGTTCTTCAAAAATCTCTTGACTCACAGTCCATTTCTTAGTAACAAAGTCTTTCATATACTTTGCATAACTTGGCCTTTTCTCCCAAGGCTTCAATTAGAGGAATGTTTATGGATAGTTTCTTAAGCATAGAGAGAAAGTGTTTGAACTTGCCTTCCTCCTCCCTCTTCTTAAGTCATTGATGGAAAGGAGGAGGAGGCCTTGGGACGGTATTATACTTCTGTGGCTCTTTAGCAACCTCAGTCACCCCATCTTTGACACAGTCATCTCCTTCAATCACATCCTTACCAGCAACTATCTTCTCACCAACATCTTCTACCTTAACTAGCATAGGAGGGTCAATGGTAATCTTGCCACCTCTAGTAGTAAACGCCATACATTACCCTTCATTCTTTTGATTGTGAAAAATGTTGCTAGGCAATGTACCTTTCAGACACTGATTCAACTGAGTAGATACTTGACCAAATTATTGCTCAAGTTGTTTAATTACCACAGAATGAGACTTTATCTTTTGGTTAATGCTTGAAAGATCAAACTCTATGCCTCTTAGAGTTTCATTTTGTGTCTCGGCCTTCTTTAATAAATGGTTAAACATCTATTCAATTCTAGAATTGCTTCTACTAGCATCTCGGTTATGTGGTTGTATATATGGACCATTCCTAAAACCATCTCATCTGCCCCACTCTGCTTCAGGACCCCTATTCCTCTTATAATAACCACCTCGGCTATCTATATAAGCTCTATCTCTAGCATAGTTATGACCTTGGTTTCCTTGACTTTGGCGCCAACAGTCCTAATTGGACCTTTGGGCATTAGTCTGAAACCCCCTGTCTGATCATTCACAAAACAAGCATACTCATCATATTAAGTCTCATTGTACATAGGTACACATGGAGGTTGTTGAACTATTGCATGTACTTTTTCCTGATTTGGCTTGATCACCATATCGATGCTTGTGCAGAGTTGAGCAAGTTATTGCATAATTAATAGTATATGAACTCCTCATAGAAGCTCTATCCCGTTGTCCCCATGCACAATTAGTCTTAACCACTTGTTCCATTCATTCGGAAATCCTTCCACAAGTTTGATCTAAAAACATGCTCCCTATAATAATGTAAGCACAAGATTGGATATTCTTATTAAGGCCACGGTAAAAGATCTCTACCAAAGCATCTTCTACTATCTTGTGGTCAGGGACGGTTCACAAACACTTAGCGAACCGCTCCCATGTAGTACTAATTGAATCACTAGGAATTTGCTCAAAATTATTGATTTGATCCTTTAATTTGAGCTTCTTTGACCTAGGAAAGTACCTTTCCAAGAACACCTTTTACAAATCTGTCCAACTAGTGATTAAACTGTCATGCACCAAAGTCCCACAGGGCGGACCAGCACCCGTTGCCAATAAGGCTCGGGAGAACCAACATGTAACTATATGCATTCTATACATATTATAAGGGGTTTCTACGTTTGATATGTCTTTAAATAGATAAACAGTGATAATAAGCTAAAAGAAAATACATACGACTAGGCCGTTGGGGCCACGATGTCTAAAGTACGAGACATGACTTCACTATGCTTTACATAGTCCACAAAGCCTCTAAATAAAGAAAAACATTTAACAAGGGTCGGGACAGGCCTCGCCTCAACAAACTGTGCAATAAAACATGTAAGCTCTAGACATGTACAATGCTCCGAAGCAACCTGTAGTTTGCTGACAATAGTTGAATATCTTTTACTCCTACTGGGGGGATCTACTAGCACCTGTACCTGCAGCATGAAATGCAGGTCCCCCGTAAGGGATGTGAGTATGGGATAATGTACTGAGTATGTAAGGCAAGATATATTGTATATATAAAGTAACAACTCAAATGAAACCATGCAGCTATGGAAGATCAGGGACCACCCTTAGTTATACTGTGGAATCATGTACTTTACGTCCTTTATATCACTTTACCTTTA
>JAOTQJ010147153.1:0-48514 GCA_025642045.1 Solanum sejunctum
TGCGTACATCCGACCCCCCCTCACCCTGCAATGAGCGGGAGCTTTTTGAGGCACTGGGGTATGTTGTTGTTGTTGTTGTTGTTATTGTTGTATCATTATATATGCATTTGTGGTATTGCAAATAAAAGGCAAAATATGTACCAGTTATGGATACAAAATAAGTTGGTTGATTGATATGAAATTTGATGAATTATAGTATCAGTAAATGCATCAGTAAGTATCAGCATTATTTGGATGTGTTGATACAAACTGTGAATGTTTGGTGCAAAAATGTTTTGTTTCCTATATCATGAACATATTATGTTGAATTAACTTGAATGTCTAAGTTGTATTTCAAAAAAAAAATTTAAAAGAAAAGAGTGTGTCACTAATAATATATTAAAATTTAAAATTATTTTTTGCAGCTATGTTTTAAAATATTTTTCGGAAGAATGTGATTGGAGTATAAAGGCATCATGCATGAAGAACACCTATGTGTTCAAAATAAAATATTTCAATGATGTACACATATATCTAATCAGAGAAAGGATTCTTAACAATGTTGAAGCTACGGTATCGTTTGTTAGTGGTGTTACTGCACCTAAGTTAGCAAACAATACAAGAAGTCACACTCCAAAAGATATTGAAAAATGATGATGTTAAGGTTGCTTATGGAGTAAACATTATGTATCAGAAAACTTGGCGTGGAGAAAATCGGCTCACGGATATAGACTAATGTCTAAATATATACACATACTTAATATTGTGTATCCAAATTCCTATATAAGACTTAAAAAGTCAAATGAAAATGAGTTCACGTACCTTTTTATTGTGTTAAGGCCACTGATGAGGGGATTCCAATTTTGTAGACATGTAGTGATAGTTGATGGTGCTTATCTTAGTGTTGCTTACAAAAGGACATGGTATCAGCGTCCACGCATGATGGTGCAGGTAGTATATTAAGAATTTTTCTTGTTCATACAAAATGTAATTCATGCATCATAATAGTGCTTATGCTTATAAGTTTTCGTTTCTTTTCAAAACCGTCATTAAAGTATGCATATTGTCGTTAGCATATGGAGTAGTCGGTATGGAAAATGATGCTTCCTGGACATGATTTTTTGAGCAATTTAGAGATGTGTTTTGAGTTAGAGAGGAAATATGTTTTATATCTGATTGGAATGAAATCATAATAAAGAGTGTAAGTACTATTTTTTCTAATGTCCATAATTATGCATGCATCTGGCATGTTTGAAAAAATATTTGCACAAATTTCATGAAAAGCAAAGAAATGTTAAGCGACATGTACTACTGATGTGCAGCCAAAATACAACACATTTGATACTTAAAGCTTAGGATTTTGTTTGTTTTGAATGTGATATTTGTGGGCTTTATGTGTTTTTGTATTTAGAATTGCAGGAATATGAGTTGGCCATGATTTGGGGAAAAATTGCAGAAGATTGCTGATTTTTGATGATTTACGAGACTCTCTATGGATCGTAGAGCATTCTACGAGTCGCAAAGAAGTATCGTGATAAATTCCAGTAAGGGATGAATTCTAAAGATCAGCTCAACGAGGCATGAGTATGAGTCGTAGAGCATTCTACAAGTCGTAAAGATAGGTTTCATGAAGATTTCTAGTGAGGGACAATTTGGCGAAGTTGAAGCCTACGAGCATGCAGTACGAGTCGTAGATTAATTTAGGAGTCATAAAGTTGTTTCATAGAAGAGAAGTCTAGAACCTCAGAAGTTGAATGCGAGACCTCGACTATGAGCCGTAGAAGACGTAGAAACCTTTCGTGGAGTTTGCCGACTAGTCTTTCTATTTTATTTAGGATGTAATTATAATTATTATAAATAGTACTTTTAGGTTATTTTTCAAGGGGAACGTCATTATTCAGTAGTTTTAGGGTTTGCACTTAGAGAACTCAATACTTGGGAGAGAAGATTGTGAGAAAACACTTATGGGCAAATTTGATCTTCAATCTTGTGATTCTCATCAATCTTGGATTTGCTTGATTTCAATTCAAATGTGTAAGTATTTAATTATGTCTTTTCAATCCATAATTTTTTCATATACATATAGCATGAGTAGTCAAATCCACAACTAGGGTTGTGGAAACTATGAAAAATTAACAAAATAAACCTGGATAATTTACAATTCTTGGATTGGGTATATGCATGTATTAATCAATTCTATTAGTTTTGCATGTTTTCTAGTGGTGACCAAGATTAGAACCCATCTAGTGTTACTGACTAGAACAAAGTAGTAATGAATAGAAAAAGAAATTAATTAACAGGATTCAATTGATGTGTTCTCATCTAATCAACAGAACTGGGCCTAAGGGAGGTTGTACTGAACTTATAGGTAATGGTTAGTATTGCACACTATGGAGATGGACCAAGTCATATAGTGAAATTTGTCTCTCACCTTTGATCAAAGGGCTTGGTGAACTTAAATTACAGTCTTGCATGATATACACTAGACAAAAATTGAGTTATCTGGCGATACTAAATTAGGGAATTATAGGGAACACAATATCCTAATTGCTCTCTATTATTGATTATCTCTTGTGATAGTTAGTTTAGTTTATTTTCTTATTGATTATTGCAAATCTCCCCTCCCCTTTTGGGGAATTGAGTTGCTTAACTGCTTGGATTACATTGTGGTGAATTTGTCTTGAGTCTACGAATTCACTGTTGGTTCGGCCCTAACCTTCCTTAGTTTTTATATCTTGACAATGACCATTTTATTCTAAAAACAAAAGGTGTAACTTGGGAGATATCAATGATTTTGACACTGTTGGCGGGGAATACGGCTAGACTTAGGCTGATTCATTAAGTAGTTTGAGTGTTAATCTTTAGTTCCTTTTATTTTACTTTTGTTCCCCAACACTCGGAGTCAAGGCAATCCTTTAACTCCACTTGATATAGAGATCCACCGAACTATAAGAAGAATAGTCCAAGAAAATGCCAACAACACAGCCAATGCAGCCTTGTACCGAGATAATAACGATGATGATAGGAATGAGAACCCACCTCCTTTGGAGGACATTCCACAACCTCGGTAGTTCAATGCCAACGCTTGTCAGCAGGATCAGTATAGGTTGAACCCCATGGCTATGGATGTGACGGGAGCTATTGTGTTGCCATTACTACCAGCAGACATAAAGTTCACAGTCTTTAGTGGGTTACATAAGATGCTACAAAATCATCGGCTATTTGCAGGCTTACCATCAGAAGATTCACATAGTCACTTGCACAATGTGGCATTTTTTTTGTAAGTGTGTGATAAGGATACAAAATTCGTCTATGGATGCTATGCGACTTCATGTCTTCCCATTATATCTCACGAGCATTGCTACATTATGACTATATGAGCTCCCACAAAGTTCAATCACTAACTGGGCAGATTTACAGAATGCCTTTTTGGAGAGGTACTTTCCTAGATCAAAGAAGCTCAAGTTGAAGTACCAGATCAACAACTTTGAGCAACTTCTTGGTAATTCGATAAGCACTACATGGGAGCAGTTTATTAAATGTCTAAGGAGAATCTTTGACCACAAGATAGTTGATGATGCCTTGGTGGAGATCTTCTATCGTGCCCTTGATGAGAAGAGTCAGGCTTGTGGCGACACTTTCATGGGCGGCATGTTTCTAGATCAACCACTTGCAATGATTGCTAAGCATATGGACCAAGTGGTCAAGACGAATCATGCATGGGGACAGTTGGATAGAGCTTTTATGAAGGGTTGATATGTTGTTAGTGTGGGTTCAGAGCAAGCCAAAATTAATGAAGAAATTATCCAACAACTTGCTTAGCTTCGTACAAGCATGGATATGGTGATCAAGCAGAACTAAGAGAAAGTGAACACAGTTGTTCACTAACCTCCACGTGCACCTATGTATGAGGAGTCATACTATGAGGAGGACACATATTTTGTGAATGATCAGACGGGAAATTTTTGGACCAACGTCCAAGGCTCCAATCGCACCAAGGTCAAGAAAATCAAGGTCAAAACTATGGTAGAGATGAAGCTTTTAGAGACCAACTGTGGAGGTTACTATGATACGAACAAGGGTCCAGATGTAGATTGGGGTTGTAGAGAAGGCTTCAGAAATGGTCCTTATGTGCCACCACACAATCGGGATACAGTTACAAGTAATTCTAGAATTGAGGAGATGTTTGACCATCTATTGAAAAAGGTTAAGGCACAAGATGAGACCTTAAGAGGCATGAAAGTAGAGATCTCTAGTATCAATCAAAAGATAGAGTCTCATTCTGTGGCTATTAAACAGCTTGAACAACAGTTTGGCCAAGTGTCAACTCAGTTGAATCAGCATCAAAAGGGTACATTGCCTAGTAACATAGTGCAAAATCCTAAGAATGAAGGGTAATATATGGCGGTTACTACTAGGGGTGGCAAGAGCATAATTGATCCTCTCATGCTGGTTGATGAGGAAGATATTCATGAAGAGATGGTTGCAACAAAGGACGCTGATGAAGGAGATGATCATGGTAAAGATGGGGTGAGCAAAGCAGCTGAAGCGCCACTAAAATTTAAGCTCGTCCCTAGGCCTCCTTCTCTTTTTCCTCAAAGAATCAAAAAGGGAGAGGAGAAAGGAATGTTCAAGCATTTTCTCTCCATGCTTAAGCAGCTATCTATCAACATCCCTCTCATTAAGGCTTCGGAGAAAATGTCGGGCCATGCCAAGTATATGAAGGACTTGGTCACCAAAAGTTAGGAGCTTTCACAGGACCTTCACCATTGCAGTGTTACCACTACGAAGTCCTTAGCTCAGAAGCGTGAAGATCTAGGTGCTTTTACTATACCTTGTATTATATGAGATGTAGAGTTCACAAGGGCTCTATGTGATTTAGGTGCTAGTATCAATTTGATGCCCCTTGCTATTTGCAAGAAGCTTGGATTGGGAGCTCCTATTTCTACTAGCATGCGGTTGCTGATGGCGGATAGAATGGTGAAGAAGCCAGTGGGGATACTCTATGATGTGTTGGTTAAAGTGGAGAAATTCATATTCCCTGCAGACTTTGTGATTCTAGATTGTGAGGTCGACTTTGATGTCCTGATGTTCTTGGGAAGACCATTCCTAGCCACTGGATCTAGTAGATATAGAAGCTAGTCAACTCAGATTTAGATTGAATGGAAAAGAAGTTGTATTTGATATCTGTCAGTCCATAAAGCATCTAAATGAGCTCAAGAGTAAAGCCTGGGTGTCGCGCCCTATTTTTTCTCGCGAAAAGATGGGAACCTGGACGACGTCGCAGCAGGAACTCTTTTGGGATTTGAAAATTGAAAAAGAGTCGCCACCTAATGATTGGGTGAATTAGGACACCATTCTAACCTAAAACTAACTAACGGTCTAAAGCCACCAAAGATCGGATAAGGGTTCAAGTTACCTTGAAGGGAAGATGTTAGACACCCTTCGAGGTTCAAAAATGCGACTCCCGACCGTATCTACCATTTTATATGGGGATGAAAATTACAAGCAAGGTCAATAAAATAATCAAATCTTTATGCATAAAATATTAAACATAAAAGTGTTCACATATAATTAGAACAATAAAGATAGACAGACACATGATTAGCGTAAAAAGCTCATTCTTGTAACATTCTAAACGAAAAAGTTACATGCAATATAATAAGATAAATAAAAGAAAAGATAATAGCCAAGAAAACTAAATAAAACAAAAAGAATAAATAAAATAGTTTATTATACACTCAAAAATAAATCATATACGATTTATTTACTATCACATGTTGAAAATATATTTCCTCAAGATTTAGAAAAGCTATCATTTACAAAATCTATATCCTAAACAAGTTACAATATCAAAAAAAAAGAGATTAGTTATGAGATTTCTAACATGTATTACAATAAATAAGATAAAAACTACTCATGCTACAAAATTTATTAATTCAACCAAATAATCATATTCTCAAGTTATCAAACAAAATAAAAATTGATAATATTAATGACAAAGGAAAAGGAGACTAACCTAGTTACTCTCCACAAAGTGCTTAAAGTATTTGAAAGATATCAACATAAAGAGAAAGCTAATACAAAAATAAATACATAAATAAATAAAATGAGGACAAGGAGAATAAAAAAACTAACTTGATCGCTTCCAAATCATATGTCTAAAGGGTCTAGGCAATACAGAAATACAAAGAGGAACCTAATGTGATGATCAAGAGACTGGCATATGGTAAAATGCCAAACTACCAAAAGTTTCATAAAAATAACTAATGTGGAGTTACGAACAATAAAAGGCAGTCCATAATGATAAGACGTCTAATATTTTGAAAGATCCACTAATAAGTAAGATTCTAGTCATCCCTCATGAATTACAATATTTCACTTAATGAAATAAATTATTAGTAAAATATATCCCACTTTAATTAATCTGATGACAAATATAATGTGAGAGATTAAGTAAATAATAAATTAATCATATATAAGTTGAAGTTAAAAGAGTGGGATCAGGATGCGACAAGGCTAGCAATGGGCTCAATGCGATGTTCCCTCTATTCCATTTTTATAAATCGACTCTTTTAGATGTCTAAAAAGTGATTTTAAAAATCATAAAAGAAAATATTCAAGAGTACCAAATAAAATGAATCAATATATTTTAAAGTCATGCCAAACTTAAACTATGAATATTTTGATGTTTGAATTTAATTAAAGTACACTTATAATTTAGCATAATAGTAAAATATTATCAAATTTTTTGAGATATTTAAAAGAGTGACTACTAAAATTAGAATAAGAGGGAGCAATGAATTTGGTTCATTTTTATAAAGCTCCGTGTGTGCTTTATACAAGAAGTTAGCTATAGCCTATTTGTCTTTCATCATTTCCCAAAACGTACCTAGCTCTTCTGGGGATAATGACTCCACTTTCGCTCCACTTCAAGTGTTGATTCCTCCATTCATTATGGTTGGACTTCAAGCGACGTCATCTTGTTGTGTGGTACATGTAAAATATTCAAAGGGGTAAGAGTATATAGATGTCCTTAACATTTAGCTAATAAAAAAATGAAGAAGAAATAAAGATCAAGTAGTAATGATTCTGGGTTGAAGTAGGCATACAAAAAAATAACAAGAGTGTTAAAATAATTTTTCATCTCATCTTGATCTTCTTCAATAAAATTGTTAGTTTGGCCTCAAATTTGATCTTGCCTAAAAAAATAAATACCAAGTACACACAATAAATCAATATTTTCGGAGGATAGATTTTAATCAAACTTGAAAATAAACACCAACTACATACAATAAACCAATGTTTCCAGAATAAAATTTAACCAAACTTGAAAAATATTAATATAATTAAAAAAACGTCTATTAAATAATTCGATGAAAGAAAGTGACATAAGAAACAAGTTTGGATGGAACAGGAAATCATTAATAATTCCAATAACATCCACTATATTTAAACCTTAAATCATCTAAACTAGAAATCAAATGCAAATTAATCAATTCTCTCATGACTTTTGCCTATTTAATCATTAAAACTATGAGAAAAATGCTCCAAATTTTAGATATCAAAGTGAGAGCTTTAACATCACATAAAGTCCTGTTCAGTTCACTACAATTCAAGACATTATGGTTAAAAGAAAACTCGAATTTGTGAATAACAAATATCACATCAACTTTTTAAAATGATCTAACAAATCAAATCCTATTCATAACATTGCTATAGACTTCATGAACTGACATAGATAGCTATTCTCAATTTAAGTCTATACTGGAAAGACACTTTAACAAATAAACCAACATAAGCAATTACATAACAAATGCGAGAAAGAGAAACAAACACGTTATGCTCAATAATTCAACAATTTAATTTACGAAAATACACTAAAAGTTTAAAGAGTTAGTAAAGTAAGAAATGGACCTTTTTAAATTGACGATGAAGCCTTTCGCTTGGGATAACGATTTCACTTGAGCTCGACTTTTCGCCTTGATCCTTCACTTGTTGTGATTGGACTCCAAGTGATTTCATTCCATTAAGATGTACATAATAATATTCAAAAGGGGGTGAGAGTATATATGTTCTTAATATTTAACTAATCAAAAAACATTATAGAGTAATAAAGATTCTTAATCAAAGTAATCACATAAGGAAAAAAAATATTTAAAATGAGTAAGCACATCAAAGTTATCACATAAGAAGGTTCGAAATAAATTTATATCTTATCTCATTAAAGCTTACCACTATACGGCCAAATTATTTTTAGCATGAACTAATGAACAAAAAGAGCATTAACAAATCCTATCAGTAATAACAATTACTTCACGTACAACAATAAACAAACACTAGTAAGCAGTACAGTGACAAAATGCACATGAATATAGAATATTGTAGTATTCATCATTTCTAGTTTACCATATCATATTAACATTAGTAGTTAATATTCTTAAATATTTCCAATCCAACTCCTTAAACTTAATGAACCCAGTAAAATTAGTGAGTAGGCAAATACACTAAAACAACAAAATAAAGCTAATTAAGACATGTCATCACATATATAAAAGATCCAATTGGTGGAAGCATTTCACCTAACTATGAAAATAAAACGTGTTTAGAAGCAAACATAAGAAAATTTGAAAGTAAGTATAAGAAATGGACCTGTATATCAAAAAACTTGATATCAACACCTCTAAAAATCATCAGCTAAAAAGAATTGAACCAGAACTTTGAGTTTACAATCTCGCTGTAATAGATATTTCATGGACGAATTTGGCGGCATTTAGAGGTGGTCTAGTGACAAAATTGATGAGTTGAGAGGATGAATGCTTGGTATTTCTTGATTATCTATATATTCTTGCTTGATTATTGTTTTAAGTTGCGGTGTATGTATGCATTTTGGCTGCCAGTTTTTTTTTCTATGGGCTTAAGAATGTTATTGTATGTGTATTGTTGTTTGTGTATGTATCTATCCCTCTTTTTTTTTCTTTGCATTGCTGCCTATTGTCTTTGTATGAAGGAGAAATAAAAGAGCTGTTGGGGTGGAAGCGAGAAAGGAAATAGAATAATCAAGAGGATAAAATTTTCAAAGTAAAAAGATTATTGGAGTGACTTTTGGAAAGATAAGATTCAACATATGAAAGGTAAATTAATTGAGTAAAATTCTTCCAAATATGAAAAGAACTTTGAAGCTTTGTATGGTAGGCATTGTAGATCCCCGGTTGGGTGGTTTAATGTGGGGGGAGAAGGCCTTGTTAGTCCCAGATTTGGTTATAGAAGCTTTGGAGAAGGTGAGGTTGATAAGGGAGAGATGGAAGACAACTCAAAGTAGGCAAAAATCTCACTCCGATGTGAGAAGAAGAGATTTTGTGTTTAATGTGGATGATTGGGTTTACTTGAAGGTCTCGCCCATGAAGGGTGTAGTCTGATTTGGCAAGAAAGGAAAACTAAGCCCAAGGTTTGTGGGTCCTTATAGAATTTTAGGGAGAATTGGTAAGGTTGCATATGAATTGAAGTTGCCTATGGATATGAGTATGCTTCATCCGGTATTCCATGTATCTATGTTGAGGAGATGTGTTGGTGACCCAAGTGCTATAGTGCCCTTAGAGATTATGGGTGTTGTGGAGGATAAGTTGACTTATGAGGAGGTCCCGGTGGAAATAATGGATAGGCAAGTAAAGAGGTTGATGAACAAAGATGTAGCATTGTCAAGGTCCTTTGGAGGAATCAACAAGGTGAAAGTGCAACATGGGAAGCCGAAGCGGACATGAAGAAGAGATACCCATACCTCTTCCACCCTTACTCAAGCCGAAGGTAATAACTTAAGTCACATCTATGATTTCAAGTCTTAAGTTTCAGCCCTCATGTTAGTTTGCATGCATTCATATTCATGGTAACAAGTTTATGGTGATTTTTAACATTCATGTTGAGACTTTTTGAAAATGATGTTTAAGAGTATTTGTTGCATTTAATTACTTCTCTTACGCATGTTTCTTTGACATTCAGGGACGAATATTCCCAAGGAGGAGAAATTGAAACACCCCTCATGTGCTTCGGGATGCCTTATAATAGTAATCTCTATATATCTCAAACTTCATTCGTGATTTAAAAAATCCGACTTCATATTCTTGATCAGGGGGAAAAATTGAGTGGGGAATTGGTATAACCTGAATTTTAGAAGAACCGTAGCAAAAAATAATTTTCGCTAATTTTTGAATTTTAGTGATTGTCCGTGCCCAGGCCGCGATGCACCTGGGTGTGACTAGCGAAAGTTGGTGCTCCATGTTTGGTCTACGTTGTGCCAGGAGCATATACTGGTCCATTTCGTGCCCTATTTTTCCAACATAGTTCAAGGGCATTGGGGTCATAAACTAATGCCCATTTAAACATGAAATCTTCCATACTTAGACATTTTTCAACTCTATAACTCACAAAACCCTCTCTAAAATTTCTCCAAGACTTTATCAAATCGCTCATTCAAATTCAAGGATTTTAAGCTCAATTTTGAAACTCAAGAACCCATCTCAAACTTCAAGTTTCCCCCAACTCAATTTCAAGAAAATCCAAGTTTGAGGTATGTAGGTCTTCATCCATGGGTCCTTTCACCCATGGAGCCCAACTCTCTCTTTTTATGAAAATTACATAATTTCAAGTTGTATTACTTATGGGTGTCTTTTATTATGAAATATGAACATAAATTATGTTGGGACTTTATCAAGTATTGATTGATTATGCATAAATATCTATTTCAAGCTTATTCCATGAATTGATTTTGTCTATTGAGACTATGCATGATTTCAAGCTATGAAACTATGAACTAGTATCAGCTTTCTGATGGATTTCAAGATGCCCTAAATGAGGGTTTTACTACAATATTGGTGGGTTGATTTTTATTGAGTTTACTCTTCTTGTTTTACTCTTGAGTTACATAATTTTGAACAAATATCATAAACCTACCATGTGTTTGATAAAATTACGTGACAAGAATTCTCAAGTTATTCATGAACTATTACATGATTTACATGTCAAGTGATTTCATGATGATTAAGAGCTTTCAATCATGTATTGAATTTATGAAAAGTATCGATGATTTTACACGTAGCAAGTTGAGCCCTATTTTAAGATTTTAACCTCTTGTGAGCTATTCATGTCAAGGCAAGGTATCATGTGTGATTATTATTAATCTCATGTTCAAGTTAGGCTTACTAGTAGAGGTCAAGCATGTTTATGATCTACTCATGTCATGTTATTATGTCTCTTACAAGTTACTCATGTTATTATTAAAGTATGATTATTTCAAGTATTTCATGGGATTAGACTTAGCACCGATTGAGCCTTAAGATGGGGGCTTGACTGAAGGGGTCATTAAATAAAATCTTTATTCTCTAAACTATTTGCCACCATAGGATTATGTGTTATACCGTTGCTATGCTAGTGGATCCATCTAGTTCAGGTTATCATATTTGGGTTGCCTTGGCAAGTAGACCATACTTCGCTAGGCAGTGTCATGCTCGGTCACCTGTAACGAGGGGGTGTCATGCCTTATATTCCAAATTATAGCTTCTTATGTCAGTTGTGATCTCTTCTCACATATGTATGATATATTATTCAAGTTAAATATTTTACAAGCATGTTTTATTAAGCATTGATCATGCATGTCATATTGAGATAATATATCCATTGATTATAATTTTGCATTTTGAATATTATGACTTATGTCTTTGATGCATTACACCACGCATACTTAGTACATTCCAAGTACTAACACATACTCTATATCTACATGATATCACCATGTAGGGACGAGAGCTTATTTTGATCATCCTCCTTCATGTGTCTAGTTCAGTACTTCGAACAAAGCTTTGGTGAGTCCTCAATACTAAGGACAATAGCTATATTACTCTTGCTATGTTAAGACTTCTCATTTTATGTTGAACACTTATTATCATGAGGGTGAGCCCGGGAAATGTCTTGGCCCTGCTCCATTCTAAAGTAGAGATTTTATTGGATACTAAGTTTGTATATGCCTTTGAGCTTGACTCTTCTTATGTTTCTATGTTTATGAAAGACTTCCCTTAGCCCCGCTTCCCTTTTTAATTATATCACTTGTTGATGTTTATTTTTCTTCTGCGACCAAGGATATGTGAACGATATGCTAAAAGTCTTATTTGGGGTTCCTTTGGTTTTTCCATTCGCCGTGTCATGTCTAAGACCTAGTGACATGTCCTGCCTAAATTCTCCAAAACTGTGTAGGAACGTGTCCGCCGTGCTCTAGAGGGATCCAAAACTATCTAGAATTGTATAGGAGATTGAAGAGAATACTAGAGAGACCTGGAAGGTTCCAAAGACTTGTAGAATTGTGTAGATAAGTCTTACACTTGTAAATATCTTAGATATTTTGTAGGAAAACTCTAGAGGATCAATCCTAGCCGTAGGATCAAATTAATCCTAGCCGTCCATTGAAGAGGTGAAGTAGTATAAAGACCCCTCCTTGGCATTCATTTGGCACCAACAAAGTTGTAAGCATACAAGCCTTGTAAAGAATTCTCTCAAAGCAATCAAAGTCTTCATTCTTCAAAAGCTCTCTTGTCTTTCAATATCTAGCGTTCCCTTAGTGATCATAGGCAAAAAGC
The DNA here is from genome assembly GCA_025642045.1 of Solanum sejunctum. NCBI lineage: Eukaryota > Viridiplantae > Streptophyta > Magnoliopsida > Solanales > Solanaceae > Solanum > Solanum sejunctum. Next base: position 12,603 of record JAOTQJ010147153.1, read on the forward strand.
TTACTAGTGTTTGCAAGACCGTGCAAGATTTGTGAGCAAACTAACTAGTGCTGCACGAAAGTTCTAGCGTGAGTTTTATGTCTATGATAGTGTGGTATCAGATCAGGCTATTAAGGAAAGTAATGGTAAGCAACAGAGAGGTTTATGCCCCCAACACTGTTGAAGTCACGATGGATGTTCCAAGAAGTGCAAGGGTAAGAAGAGCTTTAAGAAGGTGAAGAAAGTGCTAACTAATGCTGCACCAAGCGATGCTGTCTCCCTTCCAACCGCTAAAGTAAGTGATGATGAGCAAGAGGAGTTGCCGAAGGACATCACTCTCAGGATGGAATGGATCGCCAGGGTAGTGAATGCCAGCCAAGCCGTACAATTACTGGGCTATCGCTTGAACCAGATTGATGGCAAATTCAAGACCTTGGAGAAGTTCACCCTTGAGGAGAACAATAACATCCGCAAGGACTTGGATGAGCAGCGGGTAACAAAGGAAGAAGCACATGCTTCCTTGGAGAGCAGGGTCGAGGCCTTGGAAGGCAAGTTCATGGGCATATTAGAAGCCATGAGAGCCAAGGTAAAGGAGCTCGAGGAAGCTATCAAACAAGGGATATATGCTGCTCCGACTATGAAATGGGATTTTGAGGATCTAGGCTCCCAAACCACCCATCTTTAAGGGTGTTGATGACGTGTAAGAGGTGGAAAACTTCTTGTGGCACTTGGAGAACTGCTTCAAGTGCAACAAGGTGAGCAGCGATGATACAAAGATCAACACGGCCATGATGTATCTGACAGAGATAGTGATGCTATGGTGGAAATGGAAGGATTCCGAGATAGGGAAAGGACTCTGCATGATTAGCACGTGGGAATAGTTTAAGGCAGAGTTCAAGAAGACCTTTTACTCCCACAACGTCGTCTATGAAGCCAAACAAAGGCTTAGGGAATTGGAGCAAACAGGCAGCATGAAGGCATACATAAAAGAGTTTACAACTGTCATGCTTCAAATTCCTAACCTCACAGAAGAAGATATGTTGTTCAACTTTATGGACAGATTATAGAGTTGGGCTAGAATAGAGTTGGACCGACGACAAGTTTCCACCTTTGACGAGCCCATCACCTAAGCGAAAGACCTGACGAACTTCAAGTAGGATAAAGGCAAGGCTAAGGAGACGAGAAGTATCCATGCCAAAGGTAGGGGAGATCACAATAGGGGTAAAGAAGCCCACCCACCTAGAAAGCCAATGTGTCAGGCATATCCCGAGAAGAAGGACCAGGCACCTAGAGAGAAGGGCTACTACATATGCAGAGTCCCACATGGATATGCAAGATGCCCTCAAATGAAAAACCTTAGAGCCATCATACGGGACTATGGGAACAAGGAGACTCAAGGCCAAGGTCAGAGTTTGGGCACCGCGTAGGTGGGCATGATCAAGGTCTGTGTCCCTACTGCCATGCCAACCGGTAAGCATGAGGCTTACCCCATATAGTACATAAATATAACCCTAAATGAAAAGCAAGTGCATACCATGGTAGACATAGGAGTCAAAGCCAATGTCATGACCAAAACAATAGCAGTAATATTGGATGTAAGTTACAATCCTAGCAGCATGCGTCTTAAGATGGTTAATGTCCCACTGACACTATTATGTGGAGTCACACATCACATAGACGTCACCTTAGGTAGATGGCAAGGTAAGACAAGCTTTGCTATCTCCCCTTTAGATATCTTCAATATTGGGCAAGAGTTCTTCTGCAAATGCCACACCATGATAGATCCATACCTTCAAAGGATACTTGTGCTAGAGAAGGAAGGGTCCTGCATGGTACATTTAGTCAAGATGCCCAAGGATGAAGGAGCCACCTAATTATCGACTATGCAGATTATGAAGGGCCTTAAGAAAGGGGAGCCCACTTACCTGGACACTGTCGCAAGTTTGACTGAAAGCAATGGTGTCCCAGAACCCTTGCCACCCTGCATTGAGAAGGTGCTTTATGAGAATAAAGATGTCTTGCCTGAGGAGTTACGAAGACACTTGCCATCGAGATGGGAGGACAATCACAAGATTGAGTTGGAGCCAGGCACCCAAGCACCTGCCTACCTACCATACCGTATGGCACCACTAGAGTAGGAGGAGCTTAGGAAGCAGTTATAGCAGCTCCTTAAAGCTGGCCATATCCGACCATCCAAAGCACCATATGGAGCCCCCATGCTATTTCAAAAAAATAAGGATGGTTCAATGCGCCTTTGCATAGACTATCGGGCGCTAAATAAGGTGACCATCAAGAACAAGTATTCGATCCCACTGATAGTTGATTTATTCGATAGACTTGGGTAAGCAAAGTACTTCTCCAACATGGATCTTAGGAAATGATACTACTAGGTATAGGTAGCTGAGGGGGAGAACCAGTTGTACATTAAGTAGGAGAAGTACAAGTTCTCTTAGCACGAAATGCACTTCCTTGATCATATTATTAGTCAGGTCCAGCTTCACATGGATGGGACTAAAGTGTGAACCATCGTAGAGTGGGAGATGCCCACCAAGATGACGGAGCTGATACAAGATAGTCACCCCATAGCTTTCAAGAGGCGCAAGTTGAACCAGATCGAATGGCGGTATATGGTGCAAGAAAAAGAAATGATTGCCATTATACTTTGCTTTAGAACTTGGAGGCATTACTTGTTGGGGTCAAAGTTCCTAGTTCAGATAGATAACATTGCCACTAGCTACCTCCTGTCACAAAAGAAGCTTAATCCCAAACAAGCTAGGTGGCAAGACTTTCTAGATAAGTTCGACTATGTGATGGTATACAAACCAGGCGAGAGCAATGTAGTGGATGATGCTTTGATCAAGAAAGCAAAGCTAGCTACCATCATAACATCTCAATGCGACATCAGATAATCCATCAAGGAGGGCTTGCACCATGATCCAAAAGCAAAGAGCTTATGGAGTTAGTGTCACAGGGGAAAACTCGACGGTTCTGGATTGAAGATGGGCTCCTGCACACTGCTGCAAGAAGGGTCTACGTACTGAAGCATGGCAACATAAGGCGATAACTCATGAAAGAAAGTCATGATACATTATGGGTCGGGCATTTGCGACAGCATCGTACGCGAGCCCTTATCGAGGCGATCTACTATTGGCCACATATATGGGACAGTATAAAGTGCTACATACAAACTTATCTTATTTATCAACAAGATAAGATAGAGCAACACCATCTAGGAGGACTTTTAGAGCCACTTCCAGTAGATGAACGACCATTGGAGAACATCACAGTGGATTTTATCACTGGCTTACCAATGTCTGATGGATATGACACCATTATGGTTATGGTAGATAGGTTTTTGAAGTATGTCACCTTTATGCCTGCCATAGACGGATGCACAACTAAGGATGCAACCCAACTGTTCTTCAAAAATATGGTCAAATATTGGGGGCTACCGAGGCACATCATAAGTGATTGTGACCCACGCTTTACTGGGAACTTTTAGAGAGAACTATTTCTCATACTTGGCACAGAGTTACATTTCTCCACAAGTTTCCATCTGCAGACAAATGGCTAAACCGAGCGAGCTAATGCCTTACTAGAGTGCTATCTTAGGCACTTCATGAGCTCACACCAGAGGGACTGGGCCAAGTTTCTTAATGTGGCCTAATTTTCATACAACTTATAGCGGAGTGAAGCCACAGGAAGGACACCGTTTGAGCTTGCTACGGTCCAACAACCACAAATTCCATACTCGTTGCTGGCAGCATTCAATGGAAAGGAAAGAGTTTGGGCACTTATCATTTGGATAAGGGATTAGAGGAGTAGATGGATGCCACTAAGTCTCACTTAGCCAAGGCAGCCAAGAAAATGAAGAAATTTGACTACCATATATGACGTCCCACCAACTACAAAGTCGGGGACTTGGTGTTGGTGAAGTTCAATCCAAGGCAATTCAAAGCATGGCGTAAATCCAAATTTAGTACACAAGTATAACTGTTTATTTAGGATCCTTTCCAAGGTTGGTAAGATCTCATATCGGCTAGAGCTAGCACCATCACTAAAGGTTTATCCCGTCTTCCAAACCAGCATCCTCAAACCATACTATGAGGATAAGGATGATCCGAGTCGAGGGTAGTCGAGTAAGGCACCCATTACCATCACTGTCTCACATGATCGGGACATAGAGGCCATCATCAAGTACCAAGCAAAGCATAAAAGGGGGCAATCGACTACCACAATGCTCCTTGTCCATTAGAAGGGTCAGTCATCGGAGGAGGTCACTTTGGAAAAATATAAGGAATTGTGGTAGTTTTGGGACAAGGTATGTGGGTTCTTGCAGCATCACCAATGCACCATGGTTGTCATATCATTAGGTGGGGGAGAATGACATGTCCCACCTAAATTCTCCAAAACTACATAGGAACGTGTCTGTCGTGCTCTAGAGGGCTCCAAAACTCTCTAGAATTGTGCAAAAGATTGAAGAGAATACTAAAGAGACCTAGAAGGTTCCAGAGACTTGTAGAATTATGTACATAAGTCTTACACTTGTAAATATCTTAGATATTTTTTAGGAAGAATGTAGAGGATGAATCCTAGCTGTAGGATCAAATTAATCCTAGCCGTCCATTGAGGAGGTGGAGTAGTATAAATACCCCTCCTTGGAATTCATTTGGCAACAAGCAAATTTGTAAGCATACAAGCCTTTTAAAGTATTCTCTCAGAGCAATAAAAGTCTTCTTTCTTCAAAATCTCTCTTGTCTTTCAATAACTAGTGTTCCCTTAGCGATCGTAGGCCAAAGGCTTACTAGTATTTGCAAGATCGTGCAAGATTCGTGAGTAAACTATCTCATGCCGCATGAAAGCTCTAGCGTGGTTTCTGGGTCCTTGACACTAGGCTTGGGTCGTGACAATCCCCAATGGTCCTCTTCTTTTCCTTGAACTATTTGCCAATATAGGTTTGGTAACCATTACCGAAATGACTGGGTCGTAAGTAATGGTTACACATTGATATGATATGATATATTATGATATTGTAAATCCTTCTGAAATGATCGGATCGCAAAGAAGGTGTCCATCATACTAAAATGACGGTGTCAATAAGGTATGATGTAGATTACTCTTGGTAAGTAATCTTCTCTTATAGATGGGAGGTGTACATCAAACGAATTCATGTAATAGCTCGCACAAGTTTGAAATGACGATCATGGTCACCTATATATATTAATATTATCGCATTTCATGTATCATGAATTTCATGGTATATTGTTATATTACTCTCTTGCTATATATCTCTTTCTATATTATGTGCCATTGTCATCTAACATTTAATGCAGTTTTGATAAGTCATACGAATTGCATGCCCACATACTTGATGTCCTGTCAAAATACAATATATTTGATGACTAAAACTTAGGTTTTAGTGTGTTCTAAATGCGATATTTGTGGTTTTTATATGTTTTTATGTTTGTTTTTACAGGAAAGCAGGTAGGCATGACTTTTGGAGAAAATTGTAGACTTTTTTTTGTATTTTGAAAGCATACGAGACTCTCTACGAGTCATAAAGCAATCTAGGAGTCATACAGTGGGGTTCATAGGTATTTCCATTGAAGAATGAAAGTCTAAAGTTCAGCTATACGAGACCCCTATATGAGTTGTAGATCACTCTACGAGTCCTATAGGAGGGGTTTCATGAAGATTTTCAGGGAAGGGCTAGATGATGATGATGATGAAATCTATGAGAAGACGATACGAGTCATAGATCAGACTATGACTCATAAAGTGGATCCGTACTAGTGAAGTCTATGAAATTAAAGACGAGATCCCGATTAGGACTCACAAACCCAATTATGAGTCGTAATTGCGTGTCGTAAGGTTCGCCGAGCAATTCTTTTATTTTTTGGGACTTATTTGTAAATATTATAAATAGAATAATTAGGTTATTTTAGTAAGAAGTATAGCAAAATAGAGTAGAGAACGTCATTAAAGTACTTTTTAGGGTTTTTTACTTGGAGACTAGATATTGGAGAGGAGAATACACTTGTGGATTCATTGTATCTTTCAACCTTGTGATTCTCAATACAAATTGGGTTTGATTGTTCTTCAATCTATTTAGGTAAGAGATTAATTATGTTTTCTCAATTCATAGTTTCTTTATCTACCCATAGCATGTGTAGCTAAAACCACAACTTGGGATTGTGGGAACCATGAACATCTAATCAAATAGACTCAGATAATTTACAATTCTTGGGATGGGTATTTAAATGTATTAATCAATTCTCTTTATTTTACATGTTTTCTAGTGGTGGCCAATATTAGAACTTGCCTAGTGTTATCTTCCCGATCTAGGTGGTAATGAATAGGAAAAGAGATTGGTTAACATTATTCGATGATACGTTCTCATCTAATCAACCTAACTAGATAAACGGGAGGTTGACTGGGACTATGGATAATGGTTAGTATTGCACACTATGGAGATGAGCCAAGTCATAAGTGAAATTCGCCTTCACCTTTGACCAAAGGGCTTGGTGAACTTAAATTACCATCCTACATGTTATACTCAAGTCAAAAATTAGGTTATCCAGGGATATTGAGTTGGTGAATCATGGAGAACATAATATCCAAGTTGCTCTCCATTATAGATTATATCCCATTTTAGTTAGTTTAGTTTAATTTCTTATCAATCATTTTAACCCCCCCCCCCCCCTCCAGAGAATTGAGTTGTTTAATACTTGAATTATTTATTAGTGAATCAATTTTGAAAGTCTCTATATTATCTATGGGATTTGACCCTAACCTTGGTTAGATTTTATATTTGACAATGACCGCTTTATTCTCCAAAAGAGAGGTGTAACTTAGGCATGAGCAAAAATTATGTCACCGTTGCTGGGGAATAGGGATAGACTTTGATTGAATTCACTAATAATTGTAATTCGAGTATTAGTTTCTTAGTTCCCTTATATTTTACTTTTGTTTTTGTTTTGTTTTGTTTCTTTGCAGGGTATACTAGGTAGTGTATGCCCAACACTAGAAGTCAAGGCAATCTCTTAACTCCACTTGATCCAAAGATCCAACGAATTACAAGAAGAATGGCTCAAGAGAATACTAACATCACAGGTAGTGCAGCCTTGAATCAAAATGTTAATGATGATGATTAGAGTGTCAACCCACCTCCTTTGGTGAATATTCCATAGTCCAAGGATTACAATGATAATGCTTATCGATGGAATCAATATAGATTGAACGCTATGGCTATGGATGTTACCGAGTCTATTGTGTTGCCACCATTACCGATTGACACAAAGTTCACTGTTTCTAGTGGGTTACTTCAAATGCTACAAAATCAAGGATCATTTGCGGGCCTACCATCAGAGGATCCACATAGCCATTTGCATAACGTGCCATTTGTTTGTAAGAGTGTGATGGGGACATAAATATCTATCTATGGATGCTATGGGACTATGCATTTTCTTTCACGACGCAAGCCTAGGGCCTAGATGTGACACAACGAATGGGAACCCGAAGGGACCCAAACAAGCCTCTTAGCATATCAATCACATATCCTTGGTCGTGGAAGCAAAGTAAACAACAACAAGAGATATAATAAAAAGGAAAATGGGACAAGAGAAGTCTGTGATAATCATTAAAATGTAAAAGATTCAAGCTTAAGCATAAGTACATCATAATATCCAACAACACCTCTAACATGGAATGAAGCGGGGGCCAAGACACTTTTTGGGTTCACCCTTATAGTATCAAATGTTCAACATAAAGAAGTCTCAAAGTAACAAGTGTAATAAAGATAGTGTCCTTGAACTTGAGGACTCACAAAGCTTGCTTCAAAGGATCGTACTAGCCATGTAGAGGATGATCAAATAGTGCTCCTGTCCCTATATGGTAATATCATGTAGGCATATTATATATGTTTGTACGTTTGAATGTACTAAGTATGTAGGATGCAATGCAATAAGACATAAGTCAACCTAGTCAAAAGTACATAACAATAAGTAATAGATAAGTGTAATCTCAATATGGAATGCTTGATCAATGCTTAAGTAAAACATGCTTATAAATTATTCAACTTGGATAGAACATAATATATGTGTGGGAATATACCCTAACCGAGAAGAGTAAGGCCAAGCAAGCTACAACTTGGAATCCCGATGATTCCCTTCATTAGTAAAGAGGTGGCTTACTTGCTAAGGTAAATCATACTTCACCTTACGAGAGCCCATCCCATTTCAGAGAAGTAACTCCCCTTATGGGAACCCATCCCATTTTAGGGTGGATTAAATGATAAAGTGCACCAAATGGATCCACTAGTATAGCAAGGGTAAAGTATAACCTTATGTTGGCCGATAGTTTGAGGAAAGGAGTATGGACCCTTGAAGATAGACCATGCTGACATTCCATTCATCAGTACTAAGTCTAATCCCATAAAATACTTAAAATAATCATAACTTGAATAACTTGTAAGAAACATGGAAATATGACATGAGTAGCTTTTAAAAATGCTTGACCTTTAATGGTGAGCCTAACTTGAAACATGATAGTAATAATAATAATAATAAATGAACCCTTGCTTTAACATGAATGGCTCACAAGAGGTAAAAATCTTGAAATAGGGCTTAACTTGACACTTGTAACATCATAGATACTTTTCATGAATTCAATACATATTTGAAAGCCCTTAAACATCATGGAGTCACTTGACATGTAAATCATGTAATAGATCATCGATAACTTGAGAATTCTTGACTTGATATTTTATCAAACACTTGGTGGGTTCATTATACTAGTTCAAAATCATACAATTCGAGAGTAAAATAAGATAAGAAAAATTAATGCAAATCAACCCATTAGCATGTAGTAAAAACCCATGTAGGGTACCGTGAGATCCATCATTAAATCTCATAATAGATTATAGTTTCACAACTCAAAATAGGCATAGTATCAATAGACAAAATCAATTCATGGTATAAGCTTGAAATAGATAGACATGCATAATCAACCAATATTTTATAAAACCCCAACATAACTTATACTCATAATCCATAATAAAAGATACCCATAGGTAATACAACTCAAAAACATACAATTTTCATGAAAAGGAAGATCAGGCTCCATGAGTCAAAGGACCTAATGGATGAAACCCACATACCTCAAACTTGGGTTTTCTTGAGATTAGCTTGAAGAGAATCCTTGAGTTCCAAAGTTAAGCCTTGAAATACATGAAATTTGAATGAGATATTTGGATAAGTCTTGAAGAGGTTTTTGTGAGGGTTTTGAGTGATACAGAGTTGAAAAATGGGTAAGTATGAGTGTTTTAACGCATAAGTGGGCAGGGGGGGGGCTATGACCCCATTTCCTTTGTCCGAAAAAGAAAAATTAAGGAAAACTTGTACTGGTCCGCGTCTGGTTCACGATGCGAACCCATTATGGAGGATAAGAATAACACTGATCCATGCCCAAGCCGCGTCGTGGCCTAGTCACGGATGCACACTATTTTAAAAAACTTAGCAAAAATTATTTTTTGCTACAGGTACTCTAAAATAAGGGTTGTACCTATTTTCCACTCAGTTTTCCCCCCGATCAAGAATCTAAAGTCGGATTTTCGATGTCACATACTAATTTTGAGATATATGAAAATTACGATTATGGGCATTTCCGAAACACATTTTTGGGGCATTTTAATATTTCATCCTTGGGAATATTTGTCCTCGAATGTCAAAGAAAGAGAAGTAATCATGAAGATTTCAATCCGATAAGAATGCAATAAATGTATTTAAACATTATTTTCAAAAGTCTCAACATGAATGTCAAAAATCATTATAAACTTTTCACCATAAAAATAAATGCATGCAAAATGACATGAGGGATGAAACATAACACTTGAAATCATATAGGGGACTTAAATTATTACCTTAGGCTTGAGTTGAATGGAAAAGATTTGGATATCACTTTCTCATGTTCGCCTCGACTTCCCATGTGGTACTTTTAACTTATTGGTTCCTCTAAAGGGCCTTGATGAAAGCTACATCTTTGTTAATCAACCTTTTGATTGAATCTACATCTTTTTTTCTCAACCTCTTCACTTGTCTATCTAAAATTTCCACCAGGTCCTCCTCATAGATCAAATTATCTCCTACGAAACCCGCAACATTCAAGGGTACGATAGCACATGGGTCACCCACACACTTCCTCATCATGGACACATAGAAGACTGGATGAACCATATTCATCTCCATATTCAACTCCAACTCATATGCAACCTTACCCACTCTCCTCAAAACTTTATAGGGATCCACATATCTTGGGCTTAATCTTATACCTCTTGCCAAACCTAACCAAACCCTTCATGGCTGAGACTTTCGAATAGACCCAATCACCATTTTTAAACTCAAGCTCTCCACTTCTCTTATTGGAATATGACTTTTGCCTACTTTTAGCCTTCTCAAATCTCTCTTTTGTTAACCTCACCTCCTCTAAAACTTCCATAACCTAATTCGGTGCATTCAAAGTCATCTCACCCATTTCACCGAGGTACCTTCCTGTAGTCTCTATCCATTCTTATAGAGTTGGAAGGAATAGAATCGGATGATTCATGAGCCTCTTTCATAATCAACTCCCTTAAGTCATTGACATTTGGCACACACAATCTACCTTGGTATCTTAGGGCACCATCTACCCTTGAGAGAAAACCTCCACTTCACCATCTATCACTAAGGCCTTCAACTCTAACAATACGGGGTCATGATCTTATTTTTCCTTTACCTCTTCAACCAAAGAAGACTTAAAACCATCAACAACCACTGCATGACCATTATCAACTTCCTTCAACCTAACTCCCAATCTAGCCAGCCAGTGAACCACTCTAGCCACCTCCTTGCCTCCATCCTCAACATGAGCTAGATTACCCATCAACACTCTACTTAGAGTATCGGCCATAATATTAGCTTTGACAGGTTAATAAGGCACGCTCATATCGTAATCTTTAAGAAGCTCTAACCACCTTATTTGTGTAAAGTTAAGATTATTTTAGGTGAACACATATTGGAGGCTCTTGTGGTCGATAAACATATCAACATGAAACCCATACAAGTTATCACGACTTTCACGACCCAAGCCTAGGGCCTAGACGTGACTGGCGAATGGGGAACCCAAAGGAACCCCAAACAAGCCTTACAGTATATCATTACACATCCTTGGTCACGGAAGAAATTAAATGCCAATAAGAGATAAATGTAAACAAGGGAAATTGGGACTAAGGGTAAACTTCCATATCATAAACATCAAGAGTCAATAGCGTCAAGCTCATAGAATAGATATATGTTATGTCTAACAACACCTCTACTACATAAATAAGAGTGGGGGCTAAGACAAAACAATTGGGCTCACCCTCATAGTCAATGCATAAGTCAAGAGAGAAAGTCTTAATACATAGCAAGAGATCATAAGTAACATCCCAGTAATAGAGGACTCACCAACAAGCTTGATAGAATTCATACTATCCACATGGGAGAGGATGATCAAGTGGTACACTAGTTCCTATATGGTTACATCATGTAGGCATAGAGTATGCGTTATTATATTTGAATGTACTAAGTATGTAGGATTCAATGCAACAATAGATAGGCATCATAATCAAAATTCTGAATTAGACACTAGAAGAGCTTATGACAATATGACATTAATGAAAGATGCTTGGATTAAATCATACTTTTACATAACATAACATATATGGAGGGAGTGATCATTTCTTAGTTCAATCCAAGACCTATCACCCTCTTGGAGAGGTGCATGAGGTACGAAACCCTTCATGAGGTTGTTGAGGTACAAACCCCCCAACGGGTTGATGGGTACAAACCCCCAACATGGTTGATGGAGTACAAATCCCCCAACAAGGTTGATGGGTACAAACCCCTAACATGGTTGATAGATAGTTGCACCTTACCACCTATGGTGATCAGAGTACAAACCCCCTAATAAGTTGATGGGCACAAATCCCTAACAAGGTTGATGGTCGTCGCATCCTACCACTCGTGGTGACTAGAGTACAAACCCTCGATAGGTTAACAAGGTACAACCCTCTTGACATGATTACCCAACGTGCAACCCCTGAGTAGGGCATGGTAAAAAACCAATACTATATAGAATAATATCATTTATATATTCATCCCTCTCATTGTCATCTAGTCATTATATCCATATATACATTTCAACATCATTCTATTCTTATTTCATCATCATATAACCATCATAAACATACATGCATTTCATCATCATTTTATCATCATATCATCTTTATAGACATACATGCATTTCATCATCATCCTTTCATCATATAGTTATCATTTAGTCATTAAGCTCATACGATAAATATTGAGGCCTCAATTCCATAATAAGCCATAACCAAACATTTTATCAAACACTTAGAGGGTGTGTAGTGCTAGTATAAAACTATGCATTCAAGAGTGAAATCATATTGGTAAATTCAATGTAAAACCTTCAATAGATACTTGGTAACACCCTTAAGCAATGTACATCAAAACCCTTCATCAAATCTTATGACAGATCTTAGATTCATAGACCAAAACATGGTAAAATAGTCACAATTTCATGTAGCTCAACATACTATATAGTGAATTTCATAATGAATAAGACCCATGAATAAATAAACTTTAGATCATGCAATTTTGAGTAAAAGAGCTTGGGTATCATGGGTGAAAGTAACCCATGAAAGAAATTGACATACCTTAGCTTTGGAGATGAACTTGATGAAGATTGAAGATGAAGACTTGAAGCTTGAGAGGAAATCCTTAGATCCGAAGAGGGTCTTGAGACTTGAGTTTAGGAGTGAAATATTTGTCTGTGTTTGGATGAGTATTGGCAAATGTTTAGAATGATATGAGGGTGAAAAATGACTAAATATAAGTATTTTCACGTTTGGGAACACTTCGGCCAAAGACTTAAAAGTCTTGGACCACAAGAAAAATAACTTGGAAGAATTTACACAAGTTCGTGAAGTGGACCTGTCGCAGAGGCTGAATTTACACATGTCCACGATAAACATGTATCGCGGACAAACACTAGATAAGCAAAATTTCAATAATTGAAATTATTAATCATTTGCTCTTAAATCAGGTTTAGACCAATTCTTCACTCAACATGACCCCCTAAATAAGAATATGAAGTTGGATTTTTGATATCGAGCATGAATTTTGATATATATATAAATTATGATTTTTAGCACTTTCGAGACATATTTTTGAGCACTTTTTTGGGATTGTTTTAATGATTCGAGCCTAGAGACTAGATGTGACACGATGAATAGGGAACCAAAGGGACTCCAAACAAGCCTCTTAGGATATCATTATACATCCTTGGTCGAGGAAGCAATGAAACAATAAAAAGATATAGTTAAAAAAGGAATACGGGGCTAAGGATCATCCTTGATACCATAGAAACATAACAAGCCAATAGTATAGTATTAACATGTCATAAGGTTTCAACAACACCTCTAATACATAGATAGGAGCGGGGGCCAAGACAATCTCCGGGCTCACCTTCATAGCCATATGTTTCTAACATAAGAAGAGTCAATACGTAGTATAAATCAAGAGAAGTATGTCCTCGGAGTTGAGACCTCACCAACTTGCTTTGAGAGAAATCGTATTACCCACGTGGAGGAGGAGGATGATCAATTGGGGCGTCAGTTCCTATATGGTAACATCATGTAGGCATATAGTATGCATTAGTATATGTGAATATACTAAGTATGTAGGATGCAATACAACAAGAGATAGGCAATAGAGGCAAAATACGATATTTTAAGCAATGGATAACATAATAATAATATGACATGTATGAATGATGCTTAAAGTAAAACATGCTTATATAGAATATATTATATATGTAAGAAGAGACCAACATTATGAAGGATTGTCACACCCTACCATCCATGGTGATTGAGGCATCCCCTCCTCAACTAGGCATGATCAACTTACAATACTATAAGTACTTTTCATGGAAATAACTCGTATAAACATTCCTGTCATCATCATAGAGTCTTTCAAATCATAGGTCATGCAATGAATCATCAATGACTCACGAATCCAAAATCGGATATCTTATCAAACACTTGGCAGGTGTATAATGCTAGTATAAGATCATGCAATTCAAGAATGAAATCATACAAGAACATCTAATGTAAAGCCATCCACCAACGCTTGATAATACCCTCATATAATATACATCAAAACCCTTCATCAAATCACATTATCGATCATAGATTCATAGCTCAATATATGCTTAAACAGTCACAGGTTTATGAAACCCCAACATAGTTCATAGTCAAATTCACAATAAGTAAGAATCATAGGTAATTCAACTTAGAAACATGCATTTTAGGTAAAATGAAGGTTAGACACCATGGGTGAAAGGACCCAATAGTTGAAATCAACATACCTTAACTTTAGAGATTTTTTTTGAAGATTTTAATGAAAACTTGAAGCTTCAAAGAAATCCTTAGATCCAGAATGAGCTTTGGCACTTGAATTTTGGGTAAAATATTTGTCCAAGTGTTTGAGAGAGTATTGGGGAATGTCTTGTATGATATGGTATTAAAATATGGCTAAGTATAGGTAGTTTTACGTATTAGAAGACTTAGGCCCAAGACCCAAAGGCCTTGGACCAAATCAACAAAACTGGGCAAAATATAGCATCTTCGTGCCCTGGCCGCATCGTGCCAGGGGCACGGAATGCTATCTGGAAATTGCATTTTTAGACATTTGAATTTTGATACGTTATTCTAAAATTAGAGTTAGACCTATTTCTTGCTCAATTTTGACCCATGATAACGAATATGGAGTTGTATTTTTGATATCACGCACGAATTTTGAGACATATGGAAATTATGAATTTAGGCACTTCTGAGGCACATTTTCGGCACTTTTTGGGGTCATTTCAATATCTCCTCCTTGGGAACATTCATCCCTGAATGTCAAAGAAACATATATAATAGAAGTAAAAAAGATAATTTTAGCCCATACAAGAATGCAACAATGTAGTTAAACATCATTTCAAACATCTCAATGTAAGTGTCAAAATCACCATGAACTTGTCAACATAAACATGAATGTATGCAAATGACATAGGGGCTGAAACATATGACTTGAAATCATATACAGGACTTAAAATTAGTACCTTAGGCTTGAGTAGAATGAAAAAGATAGGGATATCACTTTTGTATGTCCGCCTTGGCCTCCCATGTAGCACTTTTGACTTGTTGATTCCTCCAAAGAGACTTAATGGAAGCCACATCCCTGTTCCTCAACTTCTTCGCTTGTCTACCAAGTTCTCTACTAGAACCTCTTCATATGTCAAGTTGTCTTTAAAAAAGCCCACAACATCCAGTGGGACAATAGTATTCGGGTCACCCACACATTTACTCAACAAGGACACATAGAAGACACGATGAACCAAGTCCATTTCACTAGGCTATTCCACCTTCCACCTTAGCAATCCTAAAAGGACCCACAAATCTTGGACTCAACTTACCCCTTTTACCAAAACAAACAACACCCTTCATGGGTGAAACCTTCAAATAGACCGAATCACCAACCTTAAATTCAAGATCCCTTCCCCTTGCATCGGCATAGGACTTTTGACGACTTTGGGCTGTTTTCAACCTTTCTCTAATCTATATTACCTTTTTTATATACTCCATGAACAGATTGGGACCCAACAAAGCCATGTCTCCCACTTCAGACCACCCAATCGGTGATCTACATTGCCTATCATAGAAGGCCTCAAAATGAGACATACCAATGCTACAATGATATCTATTATTATAAGCAAACTCAATCAATGAAAGATGATCATCCCAACTACCCTTGAACTCCAAAATATAGGCTCTAAGCATATCCTTAAGAGTTTGGATAGTTATTTTGGCTTGGCCATCTATTTGAGGGTGAAAGGTCATACCAAGCTTAACTTTGGTACCAAGACCTCTTTGGAAGGACCTCTAAAAGCGTGAAGTAAATTGAGCAGCACAATCTGATATAATAGAAAAGGGTACCCCATGCAATCTAACTAACTCATGAATGTACAATCTAGTATAGTCTTCGGCACCATAAGTAGTCTTAATATGTGACATTGTCATTCTATCAACCACAACACAAATAGAATCAAAATCCTTTCTAGTCTTAGGCAACCCAACCACAAAATCCATGTTAATTTCCTCCCACTTCCAAGTGGGAACCTCTATATCTTTGGTTGGGCCACCCGACCTTTCATGCTCGGTTTGACTTATTGGCAATTATGGCAACTAGATACAAATTTGGCAATGTCTTTCTTCATACCTCCCACTAAAACATATCCCTCAAATCTCTATACAGATTTGTAGAACCAGGGTGAATAGAATAGGAAGAATTATGAGCCTAATCAAGAATCCTCTTTCTCAATTCATCCATACTAGGCACACACAACCTACCTTGGTACCTAAGGGCACCATCTTCCCCTTGAGAGAAAACCTATACCTTGCCCTCTCTCACCAAGGCCTTCAATTCTAACAAGGAGGGGTCAAATCTTGCTTTGCTTTTACCTCATCAACCAAGGGAGATTTTGAACTATCAATAACCACAATACCACCATTATCAACCTCTTCCAACCTAACCCCCAATCTAGCCAACCGATGAAACTCTCTAGCCACCTCTATTCCCCCATAATCAACAAGAGGTAGGCTACCCATAGACACCCTACTCAAAGCATCAACCACAATATTAGCCTTACCGTGATGATAATGCATACTCACATCATAATCCTTCAAGAGTTCTAAGAACCTTCTTTGTGTCAAGTTGAGATCTTTTTGAGTGAACATATATTGGAGACTCTTATGATTGGTAAATATACTGACATACACCCTATACAAATAATGACACCATATTTTCAAAGCAAATACCATGGTAGCCAATTCAAGATCATGAGTAGGATAGTTCTTTTTATGCACCTTGAGTTGTCTAGAAGCATAGGCTATTACCTTACCATTTTGCATCAAAACACAACCCAAGTCAATCCTTGAGGCATCACAATACACAATAAATCGTCCCAACCCTTTGGGTAGAAACAAGATAGGAGCGAACACAAGCTTATCCTTCAAAATTTTAAAACTCTTTTCACACTCATCGGTCCACACATATTTGGCCTTCTTTTGGGTCAACTTAGTCATAGGAGAAGTAATAGAAGAGAACCCATTCACAAACCTCCGGTAGTAACCCGCTAAGCCCAAGAAGCTTCTAATATCTGATGGGGTCAAAGGTCTAAGACAATTCTTAAACACCTCCATTTGCTTAGGATCCACTTTAAGACCATCCCCGACACCATATGACCTAGAAAGACAACCTCTTTCAATGAAAATTTATACTTTTCATACTTGGCATACAACTTCTCTTCCCTCAATTTTTGCGACACCACCCTCAAAAGACTCGCATGCTCCTCCTCACTATGAGAGTAGATCAAGATATTATCAATGAAAACCACAACAAACAAATCAAGGTAGGGTTTAAAGACCCTATTCATAAGATCCATGAAGATAGCCGGTGCATTGACCAACCAAAAAATACAAAAGCTTCAAAATCATAATGCCCATACCTAGTCCGGAAGACATCTTGGGAATGTCACACTCCCTTAGCTTCACTTTATGATACCCAAATCGAAGACCAAAGTTAGAGAAGTGACAAGCCCCTTGAAGTTGGTCAAATAGATCATCAATCTTTGGTAGAGGTATTCTTGGTGACTCTATTAAGTTGCCGGTATTCAATGCATATCCTAAGGGACCCATTTTTCTTCTTCACAAATAATATTGATGAACCCCAAGGTGATTGGATAGGCAAAACCCTTTTCCAACAAATCCCTCAATTGCTCCTTCAATTCTTTCAACTCTATCGGGGCCATACGGTAAGGGGGAATAAAAATGGTTTGAGTATCGAGAAGCAGGTCTATACCTAAGACTATTTCTCTTTCGGGAGGAACATTAGGAAGGTCTTTAGGGAAGACATCAAGAAACTCATTAACCACTAGAATCGACTCTATAGGAAGGACCTTGGACTTAACATCCCTAACCCTATTTAATGCAAGAGATAAACTTACCCTTCACTAACACATCATGACTCTTCCACTCAAGGACGGATTTATTTGGGATTTGAAATCTGACCTTCCGAGTTCTACAATCAATAGAGACATAATATGTATGCAACCAATCAATCCCAAGATGACATCAAAATCCACCATATCCAACTCGACAAAGTCACCAGGCAAACTTTTATGAAAAATGCAAACAAGACAATTCCTATAGACTTTTCTAACAACAATAGATGCACCAATGGGAGTAGATACCTCATACAACTCACACAACAATTCGGGCTCAATATGAAGCTTTGGGCAACAAAAGGAGTAACAAAAGAAATAGTGACACTTGGGTCTATCAATGCATACACATTAAAATCAAAAACTTTTAACATACCGATGATGACATTGGGCACCTCATCAACCCCTTGTCTCCCTTGGAGTGCATAGAATCGATTGTTCCTTAGAGAACCACCTCGTTGGCCTCCTCTCCCCAAAGGGATCGCATTAGCACCCCGACCTTATGGACGAAATTATTTACCCTTATTTTGATTCAGAGGACAATCAACTTTCATATAACCCACTTCTCCATAACTATAGCAAGAATTAGTGTCCCTCAAACATGGGCCACCATCACCTCTACCACATTTTGTACACATAGCATTAGGAACCATACCACCGTCACCTTGGTCCCTTCGATAGTCATTGGCTTGCCTTCTATTTGGATCATGAGAAATACCTTGGCCTTGATAAAATTGGTCACCCTTGGGACCTTGGAACTTGCCATCAGAATGGGTCCTTTTGGCCTCACTACTTCTCATATTTCTTAAATTTTCCCCTTCTAATTGTTCGACATAGGTCATTAAGTGGGACAAATCCATATTACCAATAAACGTAGTGGCCTGTCACTCCTCATTCACCAAATCAAATACACCTATCACAAACTTATTCATTCTAGACCTTGGGTCAGTAACCAAGTGTGGAGCATATTTTGAGAGTTGGTTGAACTTGAGGGTATACTCCCTCACACTCATAGATCCTTGCTTCAAATTCATGAACTCTATCATTTTGGCATCCCTAAGCTCAAGAGGGAAGAACCAGTTGAGAAATGGCACCTTAAACTCTTCCCAAAGGATCACATTGTTGTTCCCCTTCTCCTCTTTCCATTGGGTATACCATATTTGGGCCACCCCCTTGAGTTGGTATGCCGTTAATTTTGCCTTTTCCTCCACCCTAACACCCATAATAGCCAACACTTTGTACACCACACCAACAAATTCTTGAGCACCCACTTTAGATCCATAGAACTCCGATGGGTTCATCCTCATAAGATCCCTCACCCAAGATTCTGGAGGAGGAGCATGAGGGGCTTGGGCCCCTTGATTGGCTTGATTAGCCAGAGCTAGCAAGGTGAGAGCATCCCGAAGCTCTCTATGGGCCAATTGTTTCTAAGGTGTGTGAGCTCTTCATCCTCTTATGTTAGGCATGATCTAAAAACGGCAAAGAACATTCGTTAGAGGGGAAACTTTACCTAACTTCTATAGCACGACATATATATGAAGAAGAGAAACATTTCCTAATATACATCGTATTCATAGTTATGGTGCACAATACAACTATGAATAAGACTTTAATCTACGCGGTGTGTTGGATACTGAGAAGCATTAACAATCTAGTGCTCTGATACCAAGTTTACCATGATGCAGTGAATGGGGGACCCAAAGGGATCTGAAATAAGCCTCTTAGCATATTATTACACATCTTTAGTTGCGGAAGTGATGTGCTATTAAAATACAACACATTTAACGCCTAACATAAGGGATTTTGGGAGTTCATAATGCAAATTTTTATGGTTTTTATATGTTTTTGTATTGTTATTACAGAAAAAGATAGGTTGGCATGATTTTGGAGAAAAATTACAAATTTTGCTGAAGCACAGGACATACGAGCTAACCTACGAGTCATAACCTAAGCTACGAGTCATAGGGTGATATTGAAACCATAAACAGAGACCAAAAATTAGAAATTTACTAAGTGGAGGTCATCCTTATGAGGCGACCCTATGATTTATAGGTCTTAATACAACTCATAGGGGCGGAATCATATCAAGAAGCAGAGAGACAAAATATTAGACCAAAAACTGAAGGCCTAGACTACGAGAGGAGCATACAAGTCATAGACTAAGCAATGACTCATACTAGTGAGTCATAGCAGTTGGTCCAAGATGGGAAACCCCTAATAAGAGACCCCAATTACGACTTGTAGGGCACCCTACAAGTTTTACCTGCAAAACGAACTAGCTGCCAACTGTCTTTTCTGTGTAATTTTAAGGGTTAATTTGTAAATACTATAAATACTTTAAGTTAGGTAATTTTATTAAGGGGGAGTAGAGATTCAAAATTCAGATATTGAACATCACTTTTGAATATTCTCTCTAGGTTAGTTTAGGTTTTTAGCATAGATTTTTATTTTCTCTTGGAAAACCCACTTTTTAGGAATGCAAATCCCATATTATATTCTTTCTCAATCTATCAAGCTTGTGATTTGGAATTTGTGGTGCTCTCATTCTTCATTTCTTTGGGCAAAACTCTCAACTATGTCTTATCCTTACATTTTTGATGGTTTTGCTTTAGCCATGAGTAGCTAAGCACCCACAAATTAGGGGTGTGGGAACCATGGGTAGTTGACTTGAGATGACCTAAATTTATTGCAGTTTTATGATAGGGCTTTTGCATGTATTGTTTATTTCCTTTATTTTGATTGTTGTTTGATGGTGGCCAACACCATACCTTGCCTACTATCATGATCCCGACTAAGGTAGTAATGAATAGGAAAAGGGAAATAAATGATAGGATTCAATTGATGTGTTCTCGTTTAATCAACCAAACCTGACCAAGGGGAGGTTGACTGGGACAATAAGTAACAGTTAGTTGGCACACCATGGTTGCCAACCATGCGCCATGGTGAAATTTGACCTTCACCTTTACAAGATGGCTAAAAGAACCTTAGTTACCATACTGTATAAGAATTTCCAATTGTAGTCATATTGTTTAGGGTAATTGAGTCGACGAACCATGGGAAACACAATTCCCAAGTTGTCCCCAAATTTGATTGTTTCCCTGCATAGTTAGTTTAGTCTTTTTTTTTTATTCTTGAATTACAAACAAAACCCTTCATTTATAGATTTTAGTTATAGATACTCAAAATAATTGATAGTTAATTCTTGTAGTCAAATCCTGTATTCCCCGTGGATTCGATCCTAACCTTTGGTAAGGCTAATTGCTGACAGGGACCACTTTCTTATTGGAACATAAATATTATCAAAAATTATGGAGCCATTGTCGGGGAAGAAGAGATGGTTATATGAATGGTCCTTATGTGCCACCCCACAATTGTGATGTTGTGCCAAATACTTCTAGGCTTGAAGAGATGTTTGACAAGTTGTTGAAGAGAGCCGACTACCAAGATGAGACCTTGATGGGAATGAAAGTGGATATTTCAAGTATTAACCAAAAAATAGATCTCACTCCATGGTAATTAAGCAACTAGAACAACAATTTGGGCAAGTTTCTTTGCAATTGAACCAATGCCAAAAGGGTACCTTGCCAAGCAACATGGTTCAAAATCCTAAAAATCAAAGGCATTGCATGGCAGTCATGACTCAGAGTGGAAAAATTACCATATATCCCCCTATGCCGGTGATTGTGGATAAAGTTCATGAGAAGGGAATTGGTGGTAAAGTTGTGGTTGAGGGAGAAGGTCCAGATATTATTGGGATGCAAAGAGAAGAGGTAAGAGATAACGAAAACATAAAGTCAATTCAAAAGCCTCCTCCCCCTTTCCCTCAAAGGATTAAGAAGAAGAAAGAGAAGGGCAAATTCAAATAATTCATCTCGATGTTGAAGCAACTATCCATCAACATTCCCCTTCCAAAAGCTTTGGAGAAGATGCTCGGGTATACTAAGTATATGAACGATTTGGTTACAGCGAGATACACTTTGAGCCAAGAGTTTTCACAGGAGCTCGAATAATGTGGTGCAATCATCATCAAATGCCTTGCTAAAAAATAAGAGGACCCTGGTGCATTCACTATTGCTTGCACCATTGGTGATGTTGAATTTACAAGAGCATTGTGTGATTTAATAGCGAGCATAAATCTAATGCCTCTTGTCATATTCAAAAAGCTTGGGCTTAGCACTCTGACTTTGACAAGAATGTGATTGCTCATGGCAGATCAAATCATCAAAAAGCTAGAGGGAATACTTCTTGATGTGCTTGTTAAAATTGATAAATTCATCTTTCCTATGAAATTTGTGATCCTTAATTGTGAGGTTGATTTCGAGGTGCCCATTATTTTTGGAATACCATTTTTGGCCATCAGAAGAGCTCTTGTGGATATGGATTTGGGTAAACTTCAATCTAGGGTCAATAATGCAGAGGTAGTGTTCAATATCCGCCAGTCAATGAAATACCCTAATAAGATAAAGAGTGAGGTTTGGTCTCTTGATTCTTGTTTATGAAGGATGATGACAAAGTCAAGCCACAACGTTAAACTAGGTGCTTCTTAGGAGGCAACTAAAGCATCTTTAATAATTGTTAGTTTTATTTTAAGTATGTCTAGTTATTGAAATTCTTAGGTAGTAAGGTTTGTTTGTTTTAAGGTGAAATACATTGATGCAGTTATGATATTTTGAAGATTGTTATGTTTTGAGATTCGGTCTGCAGGTGAAAATTAAAGAACTGAAAATGTTAGAAAATGACACTTGGAGTAGCCTCTACGAGTAGGCCTACGAGTCATAGTCACCACTATGACTCAGGTCATGCCTCATAGAGGGAAATAGTAAGGACTTAAGGTTGACACATACACTACGAGGAAACTTTATTATTCATAGGGTCTCCTACGAGTCATAAGTAGGGTTAATAGTGCCTAGGTATGCATTCTAAATTTTTCTAAGTGTTAAGGACTGATATGAGACCAGGACCTATGAGTGGTAGGATGCACTACAACTCATAGTCAGGGTCTCGTAGCTTCGATCTGCAATTTTTTAAAGTATTGACCCGGTTTAGTATAAAAAGGGTCACAATAAATTTTGACCCTCTAAGTCATTTCTTTAACCCTAAAACCGACGAAAATCCCAAAATTTATTCCCCCATTCACTATTCCGATCAAATACCAGCTAGCCACGTCACTTCTGAACGAATACTCCAGCAAGCGTACTACTTTCTAGGGTTTTCGGCATCTTTTGTTCTCTACTTCGCATCATTTTGATTATTCTCTTATTTGGTAAGAATCATGATTAATTTTAGTACCCTATTTTGGTGAGTTTCATTCTTGAGATGATTGTGTGCTTGGTTTAATCATGAGCATTCACACCCATGTGATGATGCTTATGTCTAGATATGAAAGTTAGGGTTTGAGTGCTTTGAAAATTCTTTTATGAGTTGTGCCTTGTTCAAAAATCTTGTGTGATGGTTGTAACTGTAAGAGTGATGGTCACATGAATATGGTGCTTAATTACTTTCTGATCCTCATAAAATATTATTTTCTGAATGGGATGTTGGAAAATGTGGGTGTGTTTTTTTATGTGTCACATCTTGTAACCTTACTTGAATGTGTATGAATTCTCTGTGCATCTCAAAAGATTTTTGTGTTCATAACAAGTATGATTTGGAGGTGAGTTACTTTTGGTTTTACTTAGATTTGCTATGGAATTGACTTGGATTCTTAGGGAATGGTTTTATCATTTTGGGAATTATTGTTATTTGGGGTTGACATGCCTGGATATTGAGATTCTGTGTGTATTTGAGTGATATTTTAAACTTTGCTTTGATGCTGATTTATTGACATTTTGGTCCACTGATAGTTTGGGTGGCAAGGTTGTAGGCATCACAGATGCCATCTACTTTCTGCTACGAGGACTCACTACAACTTCTTGGTCACTCTACGAGTCGTAGTGGCCCCTAGTAGGAGGCAATATTCATTTGTGACTCCTTAACACTTACCATATGAGACCCATCTATGACTCTTAGTATCGTTTACAATATGTAGTAAGGGACTTGTAGCAGTTGCCTCATTGTAATTTGTACTCTATTCCCTACTACGACCCCAGACTATGACTCGTAGGTCATGCTATGAGTCATACTTATGGCTCATATCTATGAATAGAGTGACTCGTAAGTCATGCTATGAGTCATACTTATGGCTCATATCTGTGAATAGAATGATATTTCTTTTGGGTACCTTAGTACTGAGAGGCTAGTGCACAAATTGTAAGACACCCTACAAGTCTTACCTACATCTTGTAACTGCAAACCTGCAACTGTATTAATGAATTTTTCTTTTGATTTCATTATATAAATGTTTTTATTTTGTTCTTTGTTATGTGATCATTGTGTGGTCAAACATCTTGAAGTTCACATGTTGTTATGTGGTTGGCTTGCAGATATTATGCCTTCAAAGGACAAATAAGAAATCTAAACATTCCAATGGAGGTTGATGGATGAATCTTCCGAGACTAAGAGATCTAAGGGGTCTCTAGAAGTTCACAGGGTCAAAATAGGCCCCGAGCCTAACGTACCTCAGACTTAGGCTCGTATAGCTAAGAAACCTATGGAACTGAGTAGTTCCTCCTAATCTGAAGAAGAGGAATAAGAGGGTGATGGAGATGGGTTCGAGAGTAGTTCGCTACAAATGAACCCCATATATATCAAGACAAATTCTAGGAGAGGTCACAAGCCTAGCAAGAGGAAGTCTAATCACAGCCCCCAACTGAGCGCAGATGGTGCATTGTAGAAATGAAGGAGATATATGACTAGGGGCTAGAGCGAAAGGGTCAGGGCAAACCAGTTCGACCATTCTATGCGGAGTCTAGGCTAAACGACTCTGGGTTGGATAGGGTGCTAGGGTTAGATGCAGAGATAGATAGACACAGACTACAATGGACTACACAGTAGCTGGGTAAGTATGACCATTACATAGTCAGTGAGTTTTATGCAACTTATCTTATGATACTTCACTAAGGGCTACCGAAGAATAAGAAGTTGATCGAGCAGCCTAGATTATGAGTAGAGCTAGTCTAATGTCGAAGAGTTCTTATTTTGGAAGAGAATATCTAATGGATTCAGTTTGGGCCCACCTATAGAGTGCCTTAGTCCACTGCAGAGTATGATGGCTACATTGACAAAATGAGGAGAGCGGTGAGTGAGAAAGATATTGGGGTCAAGACCGAGCTGCTACAGTGGATAGCCACCCAAATAGCTGAAGAGGAGGTTGTGACCTAGGACCCTGCTGACCTGATCGATACTTGTGCTTGAGCACCAAGTGTTTGATTACTTTTTGACCCTAGTCCTTATCTTTTATATATGGATACTTTGTTCTTTTTATTAGAAAATATTTTTATTATGTTGATTTTTGGATTTGTTTAAATTTTTTATGTTGAATGTTGTCTTTACTTATATTTTGGATGTTTAGTTTTAAACTGCTGGCTTTTAATGTGTGAGTATATATGTGTGTATATATATATATATATGTTTTCGTTATTTGGTTTTCGTTCATGTCCTTACTTTGACGACAAAGTATTCTATTTTGGTGTGGTGTGAGAAGTTATGGATTAAGGTGAAGTCTGAGTAGCCTCGAGTCCATAACTTCCCCTATTTTTGATCCCAAGGTTTTCTTGTCGTGATTCTTTTTCCTTGTAGATATTTTAATTTTTTGTTGACCGACATGTTTAGATAGTGTACATAATGTATAAATATATAGTAGTAGGATTTTTGGGCATATATATATAGCTTTTAAATGCTTTTGGAATGGTTTGAAAAATTAGGCACCCTCAAAATTTTTGAGCTTGTTGGTTATTGATGCAACTATGTATTTTGATTATCTAGTGATATTTATTATGATAATGTAAGGGTAAGTTGAGGCTTGAAGCATGACCTGTGAGAGTCTATACTAGATTGTATATGTAATATCATGGGTGTTGTGAGCTTATTTTACTGCATTCATGTATCATGTATGGACTCGTAACTTGCCTTGTTACTCTAAGATTGGTTTAGTGATATGGTTGACTTAGAAGGGATCTTGGCCTTTGTTCTTCTAGTGATCCCATTTTTGTCTAAATGACCTACCAAATATGTTAGTGAACCTTTTGTTCCAAGTGTTTTGAGCTTCTCATGTACTCTTTCTTTCTTGACACCTTACTAGATTAACCTTATTTGATGAAATACCTTGATATTGGTTCTGGTCTATCTTTGACCATCTGAACCTTGAATGAGACTAAAAGCCTAAGTTGAGAGTGGCTATAAATGGTGGCCCTAGTTTGGAGATTAGATATTGTGTACTTTACCTCAATGTAAATGCCTAAGTTGAGGGTGGCCCTTATTGTGGTAAAGTAATAACAATGAGGTAGTTAGTTGGGGAATAAAGAAAGAAATGAAAAATCATGAGCCTGGAGAGGAAAATGAAAATAAAAGTGCCTTAAATTGAAGGAAATAACAAACACTAGTTCAAAAATAAGGCACGGTTGAAAAAAGAGAATGAAAACACCTGGGGAAAGCTTGAAATAGGAGAATAAGGGTGGATTTAGTGAAAATGTTTGGGTTATGAAGGTAAAAGTGTTGGTAAACATGGTTTAAGGATAGTTTTTAGTCACTACTTGCCTAAAATATCATACCAAAGCCCTATAAGTCTATGTTACAAGCCGTTAAGTCCTCAAGTGATCCAAATCCACTTTGTAACCAATCTGAAAATTGAGTATAGGTTCAAGCCTATGGTGTTAGTCATTTTGCATGAATTTCAATTGTGACTGAGAATGTTTCCACAGTCCCTGAATTCTAAATTCTTTTTGAGTGAGTAAGAGGGGCTTTTTTTCTGTGAGGGAATTTGCACTACTTGATTAGCATATGACTATACTAGTGATTGTGGAGGGTTGATGATCCTTAACTTATCCTAGTTGGGTTTCCAGATTGGATCTTTGTGTTTTGTTTTACTTAGTAGCCTTGCAATATTGTTTTGAAAATGAAAGTTAGGTACCTGAATTAGAGTAAATGATGTATATGCCATTAGTATAACTGCTATGTGTTTCTCATTGTCTGCATAGATTGAGTCATCGTTTGAGGACAAGCAAGAATTCTAATTTGAGGGTGTTGATGTACTATCAAAATACAACACATTTGATGCCTAACACAAGGGATTTTATGAGTTCTTAATGCGTCTTTTTATGGTTTTTATGTGTTCTTATGTTGTTATTGCAGAAAAGGTAGGTTGGCATGATTTTAGAGAAAAATTACAGATTTTGGTGAAGCACAGGACATACGAGCTCACCTACGAGTCGTAGCCCCAGCTATGAGTCATACCATGATCTCGTAACCAGAAACGAAGACCAAAAATTAAAAATCTTCTAAGTCGTATCAGCCTTATGAGGCCACCCTATGAGTTGTACATCTCAATACGACATATAAAGGTGGAATCATAGCAGGAAGCATAGAGATAAAACTTTGGACCAAAAACTAAAGGCTTAGACTATGAGAGGAGCATATGAATTGTAGCTCAAGCAATGGCTCGTACCAGTGGGTCATACTAGTTGAGTCCAAGATGCCAAACACTTGATATGAGACCTCGACTATGACTCATAGGGCACCCTACGAGTAGTACCTGTGAGACATACCAGTTGCAAACTGTATTTTCTGTGTAGGTTTTAGGATTAAATTATAAACACTATAAATACTTTATGTTAGGGTTTTATTAACGGGGAGCAGAGATTCGAAATTAAGATATTGAACATCACTTTTGAATATTCTCTCTAGGTTAGTTTAGGTTTTTAACACATATTTTTATTTTCTCTTGGAAAACCCACTTTTGAGGTGTGTAAATCGCATATTGTATTCATTCTCAATCTATCAAGCTTGTGGTTTGCAACTTGTAGTGCTATCATTCTTCATTGCTTTGGGTAATACTCTCAACTATGTCTTGTCTTTGCATTTTTGTTCGTTTTGCTTTAGTTATGAGTACCTAAGCACCCACAATTTGGGGTTGTGGGAACCATGGCTAGTTGACTTGAGATGACCTAGATTTATTGCATTTCTATGATTGGGGGTTTTCTATGTATTGTTTATTTCCTTCATTTTGATTGTTGTTTGGTGGTGGCCAAAACCAAACCTTGCCTATTATCATGATCCTGACCATGGTAGTGACAAATAGGAAAAGGGAAGTAAATGATAGGATTTGATTGATGTTTTCTTATCTAATCAACCAAATCTAACCAATGGGAGGTTGACTGCGACAATAGGTAACGTTTAGTTGGTACACCATGGTTTCCAACCGCACACCATCATCAAATTCGACCTTCACCTTCATAAGAGGGCTGGAAGAACCTGAGTTATTGTCCTACATGCGAATTTCCAATTGTAGTTATGTTGTCTAGGTTAATTGAGTCGACAAACTATGGGGAAAACAATTCCCAAGTTGTCCCCAAATTTGAGTGTTTTCTTGCATAGGTAGTTTAGTCTTTGTTTTTATTCTTGAATTATAAATAAAACCCCCTATTTAGAGATTTTAGTTATAGATACTCGAAATGATTGGTAGTGAATTGTTACAGTCAAACCCTGTATTCCCTATAGATTCAACTGTAACCTTTGGTTAGGTTAATTGCTGACAATAAATGTTTTCTTATTGGAGTGTAAACATCATCAAGAAGTAATGAAACAACAATAAGAGATAGTAAAAAAAAGGAGTACGAGGCGAAGGGACATCCTTGATACATAGAACCATAACAAGCCAATAGTATAGCATTAACATGTCATAATATTCCAACAACATCTCTAATAGATAGATAGGAACAGGGGCTAAGACAATCTCCAGGCTCACCCTTATAGCCATAAGTTTTCAACATAAAAAGAGTCAATACAATGCATAAATCAAGAGAAGTATGTCCTCAGAGTTGAGGACTCACCAACTTGCTTTGAGAAAAGTCATACTAGCCACATGGAGGAGGAGAATAATCAAGTGAGGCTCCTGTTCATATTTGGTAACATCATGTAGGCATAGAGTATGCATTTATATGTTTGAATGTACAAATTATGTAAGATGCAATGCTACAAGAGACAGGAAATATAAGCAAAATGCGATATCATAAGCAATGGATAACATAATAACAATATGACATGTATGAATGATGCTTGAAGTAAAACATGCTTATATAGAATATATTACATATGTAAGAAGAGACCAACATTATGATAAATTGTCACACCCTACCATCCATGGTAATTGAGGTATCAACCCCTCAATTGGTTGATGGTTGTTCACACTATCATCCATGGCGATTGAGGTATAAATCACTTAATTAGTTGATGGTTGTCTCACCGTACAATCCATGGTGACTAAAGCATCACCTCCTCAACAAGGCATGATCAACTTACAATACTATAAATACTTTTCATAGAAATAACTCACATAAACATTGGTTTCATCATCATAAAGCCTTTCAAATCATAAGTCATGCAATGCATCATCAATGAATCAAGAATCCATAACCAGACATTTTATCAAACACTTAGCAGGTGTACAATGCTAATGTAAGATTATACAATTAAAGAGTGAAATCATGCAAGACAATTCAATTGAAAGCCACCCACCAACGCTTGTTAATAGCCTCATGCAAGGAACATCAAAACCCCTCATCAAATCACATAATGGATCATACATTCATAGCTCAAAACATGCTGAAACAGTCACAAGTTTATGAAACCCCAACATAGTTCATAGTCAAATTCATAATGTGTAAGACCCATAAGTAAATCAACTTAGAAACATGCATTTCTGGTAAAAGGAAGATTAGGCACCATGGGTGAAAGGAATTAATAGTTGAAACCCACATACTTTAGCTTTGGAGATTTTCTGAAAGAAGATTTGAATGGAGACTTGAAGCTTAAATGAAATTCTTAGATCCGGAATGAGATTTGGCACTTGAATTTTAGGTAAAATATTTGTCTAAGTATTTGAGAAAGTATTTGGGAATGTCTTGTATGATATGGTATTGAAATATGGCTAATTTTAGGTGTTTTTATGTATGGGAAGACTTAGACCCAAGATGTAAAGGCCTTGGACAAAATCAACAAAATAGGCCTTTGGAAATTGCATTTTTGGATTTTTGAATTTTCATATAGTTGCTCTAAAATCGGGGTTAGACCCATTTTCCACTCAATTTTCCCCCTAATCATGAATATGAAGTCAGATTTTTGGTATCATGCATGAATTTTGAGATATATGGAAATTATGAATTTAGGTACTTCCGAGGGCACTTTTTGGGGTCATTTCACAAGTAATTATGCCAAATTTTTAAAGAAAATACCACGACCGCTAATTCAAGATCATGGGTGGGATAATTCTTCTCATATACCTTAAAATTCCTAGAGGGATATACTATCACCTTACAATTTTGCATCAAAACACACCCCAACCCAATTCTTGAGGCATCACAATATACCACGAATCCTTTCAACCCTTCTGGTAGAGCCAAGATAGGAGCGGAGACAAGATTCAATTTCAAGGTTTGGAAACTCTTTTCACATTCATTGGTCCACACAAATTTCACCTTCTTTTGGGTCAGCTTTGTCATAGGGGAAGCAATAAAAGAGAACTCATTTACAAACCTCTGGTAATAACCCTCCAAACCCAAGAAACTCCTAATATCCGATGGAGTCAAAGGTATAGGACAATTTCTAATCACCTCCATCTTCTTAGGATCCACCTTAATGCCATCACCTAACATAACATAGTCAAGAAAAGCAATCTCTTTCAACCAAAACTCACATTTTTTAGTTTTAGCATATAGCCTCTCCTCCCTCAAGATTTGAAACACTACCCTCAAGTGATTCACATGCTTCTACTCACTTTGGGAATAAATCAAGATATCATAAATAAAGACCTCCACACACAAGTCAAGGTAGGGTTTAAAGATCCTATTCATGAGATTCATAAATATAGCTGGTGCATTGGTCAACAAAGAGGACATAATCACAAACTCAAAGTGCCCAAACCTAGTCTAGAAAGTCATCTTGGGAACATCACACTCCCTCACTTTTCACTTGGTGATAGCTGGACCAAAGATCAATCATAGAGAAGTGACTAGCCCATTAAAGCTGATCAAAAAGGTCATCAATCCTTGGTAGAGGGTACTTGTTCATTATGTTAACTCTATTAAGTTGCCGATAATCAATGCACATTCTAAGAGAACCATCATGTTTCTTCACAAATGACACCAATACACCCTAAGGTGACTTACTAGGCCTTATGGAACCCTTCTCCAACAGATACCTCAATTATTCTTTTAACTCCTTCAACTCCTCTAGGGCCATACCATAAGGGGGAATAGAATTGGGTTGAGTATCGGGAAGGAGGTCTATGCCAAAGCCTATTTTCCTTTTAGGAGGAACACTATGGAGCTCATTGGGAAAGACATCAAGAAACTCATTAACAACTAGAACCGACTCAATAGGAAGGACTGTGAACTACACATTCGCAACCTTCAGATGATGATAAAGACCACCTTTAGAAATTAACTTTGGGCTTTAAGACAAGAAATGAATCTACCTTTGACCACCAAATCACAACTTTCCCACTCAAGGACGAGATCATTAGGGAACTGGAACTTAACCCTATAAGTTCTATAATCAATAAAAGAATAATATGTGTTCAACCAAACCATTCCAAGAATGACATCAAAATCCGCTATATCTAATTCTACAAAACCACAAGGGAAGAATTTATGCAAAATAAATATGGAATAATTTCTATAGAATCGTTTGGCAGCAATGAACTCCCCAATAGGGTTGACACTTTATAAGGTTCACACATCAATTCAGGACTAATATGAAGCTTTTTTTTGGTAACAAAAGGAGTAATGAAATAAAGAGTGGCACCTAGGTCTATCATTGCATACATATCAAAATCAAAAACCTTTAACATACCTGTGAAGCATCATGCCAAGTCTAGTGACCCTTAGAGGGGTATGGTTAAGATATTTGATAGTCATCCTAGTAATCTATAGTAACCCATGGACAATGTCTCGACTCCTGATCCTTTGTGCTGTACTCAAAACAAGCACTCGACCCGGCCAAACAATCTCCTGGATGGTACCTTTCACCTTTTCCCTTCCTTTGAGCATATAGATAATCCATAATCCTCTGGTTTATCTTACCACACCTATAGTAGGCATTTGAATACCTCAAGAACCTTCCATTGTGATTCCTCCCACATTTTGGGCACCTAGGATGGGTCACTCCACCATTCCTACTTGGCTTAGCATATGGAAGCCTGCCCTCCAATTAAGCCCTTCTCCCTTTGCTTGAGACCACCGGGCAATCTCTCATATTATGCCCAACACCATCACATTTAAGACAATCTTCAATGCCTACCAAATAAGTTTCTTGATGCTTCTTGCCACACCCTTGACAAGAGGCAAAAGGAATCCTTTTCTTCTTGTAATTGGGAATCAGTAGACTAGTAGAAAATGAGGCACCACCAACTCGAGCCCTCTTAGCCTCCCTCTCCTTTCTCTTATCCCTTAATGTTTTGAGATCACTCACTTGTTGATTGAGTTGAGCAATTATAACCTTGGCCAATAGCCATCGAGCATTACAAATCTCTGCATTCGATAGGTCATCATCTTGTCCATCATCTTGAGCAGTTTAAGACATTTTTTGAAATGCAATGTTTAAGAATCAAGAATAAGTCTTAGGGGGACTTGACTCTATCATATGACATAGATCATGAAGAAGTGAAAGATTTCTTAAAATGCCTCATAGCCTCCCATTCATAGTTGTGGTGTGCTTCACAATCATGAATAAGACTCTAATCGACGTGGTGTGTTGGAGTTTGAGCACTATTAACAACCTAGTGCTCTGATACCAAGATTGTCACAATCCAGGCTTAGATCCTAGATGTGACACGATGAATGGGAACCCAAAAGGACCCAAACAACCCTCTTAGCAAATTAATAATACATCCTTGGTTGCGAAACCAAAGTAAACAACAACAAAAGATATAATAAAAGGGAAATGGGACTAAGAAAAATCTTTAATAATCATTAAAATGTAAAAGAGTCAAGCTCAAGCATTAGTATATCATAATATCCAACAATACCTCTAACATTGAATACGCAGGGGCTAAGACACTTTTCGGGTTCACATTCATAGTAGCAAATGTTCGACATAAAGAAGACTCAAAGTAACAAAATTAATAAAGATAGTCTCCTTGGACGTGAGGACTCACCAAAGCTTACTTCAAAGGGTCATATAGCGACGTAGAGGATGATCAAATGGCGCTCTGGTCCCTACATTGTAATATCATGTAGGCATAGAGTATGTGTTAGTACATTTGAATGTACTATGTATGATGCAATGCAATAATACATAAGGAAATATAGTCAAAATACATAACAATAAGCAATAGATAAGTGTAATCTCAATATGGCATGCATGATCAATGCTTGAAGTAAAATATGCAAGTAAATGATTCAACTTGCATAGAATATAATCATGTGTGCAAAGAGACCGTAATCGACAAGAGTAAGACCAAATGAGCTATAACTTGGAATCCCAATGATTACCCCTCATCAGTAAAGAGGTAGTCTACTTGCCAAGGTAAACCATATTTCACCTTATCCCATTTTGGAGAAGTAACTCCCCTTATAGTTTTGGCAGATTTCATGATAAAGTGCACTAAATGGATCTACTAGTATAGCAAGGGTAAGGTATAATCTTATGTTGGCACATAATTTGAGGAAAGGAGCATGGACCCTTAAAGATAGTCCACGCCGACATCCCATCCCATCGGTGCTAAATCTAATCCCACAGAATACTTGAAATAATCATAGCTTTAATAACTTATAAAAGACATAAAAACATGACATGAACAACTTTTAAACATGCTTGACCTCTAACAGTGAGATTAACTTGAATCATGAGAGTAATAATAATAATACATGAACCCTTGCTTTAACATGAATGAATCACAAGAGGTAAAAATCTTGAAATAGGACTTCACTTGATATTTGTAACATCATAGATACTTTTCATGAATTAAACACATGTTTGAAAGACCTTAAACATCATGGAGTCACTTGACTTATAAATCATGTAATAGATCATTGACTTGGCATTTTATCAAATACTTGGTGGGTTCATGATACTAGTTTAAAATCATGTAATTCGAGAGTGAAATAAGATAAGAAAACTTAATACAAATCAACCCACCAACATGTATAAAACCCTCAGGTAGGGTACCTTGAAATTCATCATCAAATCTCATAATGGATCATAGTTTCATAGCTCCAAACATGCAAAATCTTAATAAACAAAATCAATTCATGGTATAAGCTTGAAATAGATAGACATGCATAATTAATCAACATTTCATAAAAGCCCAACATAGTTTATATTCATAATCCATAATAAAAGATACCCATAGGTAATACAACTTGAAAACATGCAATTTTCATGAAAAGGAAGATCGGGCTCCATGGGTGAAAGGACCCAATGGATGAAACTCACATACCTCAAACTTGGGGTTTCTTGAGATGATCTTGAAGAGAATCCTTGATTTCCAAAGTTAAGCTTGAAATACTTGAAATTTGAATGAGATATTTGGTTAAGTCTTGGAGAGGTTCTTTTTAGGGTTTTGAGCGATATAGAGTTGAAAAATGGATAAGTATTAGTATTTTCACACATAAGTGAGCATGGGGATATGACCCCAATGCCCTTGGCCAAATTAGAAAAATTAACAAAAAGTTATATCGGTCCACATCTAGTCTGCGACACAGATCCATCGTAGAGGAAAGAATAACACTGATCCGCGCCCAGTCCACATGGCGGCCTGTTCGCGGATGCACACTATTTTACAAAAATTAGTGAAAATTAATTTTCACAATAGGTCCTCCAAAATTCATGTTATACCCATTTCCTACACAATTTTGCCCCTGATCGAGAATATGAAGTCGGATTTTTAATATCACACATGGATTTTGGAGATATATGAAAATTACAATTATGGGCATTTTCAAAGCACATTTGTAGGGCGTTTCATTTTCCCATTACCTCTTATGGGTAATTCTGCAATATGGCTATATGAGCTCCCACAAAGTTCAATCACCAGTTGGGCAGATTTGCAAAAGGCCTTATTAGAAAGGTACTTCCCTAAGTCAAACAAGCTCAAGTTAAAGGATCACATCAATAATTTTGAGTAGCTTAATGATTCAGTTAACATTACGTGAGAGCAGTTTACTAAGTGTTTTAGGAGCATCCCTACCACAAGTTCGTAGATGATGCTTTGGTAGAGATCTTTTACTATGCCTTTTGATGAGAATAGACAAGTGTGTGCCGACACTATTATGGAAGGCGTGTTTTTAGATCAACCTTTCACAAGGATTGTCGAACGGATGGAACTAGTGGTCAAGACTAATCATTAATGGGGATAACGTGATAGAGCTTCTATGAGGAGTTCATGTGTTGTTAATGTTGGTTCAGAGTAATCTAAAATCAATGAGGAGATTATCCAACAACTTACTCAACTCCGTACAAGCATGGATGTGGTGGCCAAGAAAAATCAGGAAAGAGTGAATGTAGTAGTTCACCAACCTCCATGTGCACCCATGTATGATGAGCCTTGTTATGATGAGCCTTGTTATGATGAGGATATTTGCTTTGCGAATGATCAGATAGGCTTTTTTTAGGATAATGCCCAATGGTCCAATTAGCACTATTGGCATCAAAGTTAGAACTATGCAAGAGATTAAGCTTAGAGAGATAACCGAGGCGGT
>JAOTQJ010147153.1:51463-79384 GCA_025642045.1 Solanum sejunctum
TACATTGGTCTATGTATTCAAAAAGTTTCATTCATATTTGTTGGGAGCCAAAGTGGTGGTGCATATAGACAACTCCGCACTTAAATATTTGATCGCTAAAAAAATGTGAAGCCAAGGTTGATGAGATGGGTACTTCTTTTGAAAGAGTTCAACTTTGATGTCATTGATAGAAAAAAGGACAGAAAATTAGGTTTCAGATCACCTACTTAGATTAGAAGATGGGGCAATAATGAAATTTGAGGATCGACTGGAGATAAATGATTCCTTTCCTGATGAGAGAGTGTCAGCTTCATCGTATGATCTTATACCTTGGTTTTCAAATTATGCAAATTACTTGGTGAGTGATATCGTACCACCCGATTTAAACAAGATCAAATGTTTATGCATGATGTGAGGAAATTCTTTTGGGATGATCCATACTTATTCTATATATGTGCTAATGGGATTATTCGTTGTTGTCTTCCTGAGGTTGAAATGATGAGCATACTTGAGTCATGCCACTTTTCATTGGTGGGTGGACATCATAGTGGGATTCGAACAACCCAAACGATTTTAAAATATGTGTATTATTGGCCCACAATACACCAAGATGCCCATAGCTATGCCAAAGCTTGTAATAGGTGCCAAAGAGAAGGTGGGGTTATTCGCAAACATGAGCTCCCTCTAAATCCTATTTTATTAATTGAGTAGTTTGATGTATGGGAGATAGATTTCATGGGATTATTCATTAGCTCACATGGAAACAAGTACATCTTAGCTGCTATGAATTATGTATCAGACTTAGTGGAGGTCGTGGATTTACTATGGTAAAAGTTTCATAACATTCCTAAAAAGAAATATCTTTTCAAGATTTGTTACTCCTCGGGCTATCATCAGTGATGGAGGTTCTCACTTTTGCAATAGTATTTTTAAACCTCTTCTAGAAAAGTATAGAGTGAAACAAGGGTGGGAGCTTTATCATCCCCAAACAAGTGGGCAAGTGGAAGTGTCAAATAAGGAAATTAAATAGATTTTATCTAAGACTGTGAATGCAAACCGAATAAATAGGTCTCGAAAGCTGGATGTTGCATTATGAGTATACCGAACTACATTCAAGACTCCTATAGGCATGTCCCTATATCAACTTCTTTTTGGGAAGGCATTTTATTTGCCAGTGGAACTTGAGCATAAAGTAATGTGGGCATTGAAGAAGTTGAATTTGGATCGGAATGATGCAGCTACCTCTAGATTGAGCCAACTCAATAAGCTTGATGAGTTTCGATTGGAAGCATGTGAGAGCTCAGCAATGAAGATACAAAATGACTACTGCATAGAAAACCACCAATTCACACCAAGGGACTTAGTTCTACTCTTCAATTCCAGACTAAAGTTGTTCCATGGAAAGCTCAAATCTAGATAGTTAGGACACTTTCGGTAGCATGCGTCTTTGACAATGGGGACATTGAATTAGAGAGACAAAATGGAGGTACTTTCAAAGTAATAGCCAAAGAGTCAAGCCATACCTTGAAAATGTGGAACTGATCAAGATGGTTGATGAATGGGATCTTGAGGAAATTTGAGTACTCATGATAGCTGTGTCATGCCGCGACTATAAATCAGGCACTACTTGGGAGGCAACCTAAGGTAGACTATGGTGCTTAGGCGTCGAGGTATGTTTTTTGACCCCTACTATTATATTTTTGGTTGATTTGGTTCATTAAGGATAATGCATAACTTTTTCGATGGGGTGTGGGTAGTTATGGGCCTTAGTGAAGTCTAAGTAGCTTATGGTCCATAACTACCCAAAATTTTGATCCTAAGGTTTTCTTGTCTGTGTTCTTTTTCCTCGTGAATATTTAATTTCTAATGAACTGACATGTTTAAGGATGTTTAGACAATGTTTGTAGCACTTAGTATTAATACCTATGGCATATAGCATATTTTATGTGTTGTTTTGAAAATTGGTATCCACCAAAATTTTTGATTAATAATTAAATAACAACCATGCATGTTTGGGTGTTTGGCAATAGTTGTTCTGATAAGTGAGGGCAATTTGATACATGAAGCATGATCTATGAGTTTCTTGCTGATAATGTATGCAATGCCATCTGAGTGTGAGCTTATTTTGCTAAATTCATGCATTTTTGTGATAATTCAAAACTTGCCCTGTTACTCTAAGTTAGATTGTAGATTAAATAGATTAGGAATGGATATTAGGCTTTTGTTCTTTGAATTAGTTTACTTTAGCCTAAAATAACTAACCAGATGATATTTAATGCATTGTTCCAAATATTTGAGCCTTACATGAATCAATTCTTTCTGAAACACATTATTAGCCTAACCTTGTCTAGTGACAAACCTTGAGATTGGCTCTAGTCTGTCCTTGAACATTGTGAATCTTGATTGAGGTAAGAAAGCCTAAGTTGAGAGTGACTACCAAAAGTGGCCCTAGTTTGGGGAATAGATATTGTGTACTTCAAAATTGACTAAAACTCTAAGTTGAAGGTGGTCGTTATAGGGGTAAAATTACAAAAATAAGGTGGTGAGTTGGGAATGCAGAGATAAAGAAGAAAATCATATACCGGGTGCAAGAAATAGAAAAGATGGCTTAGATTAAGAATTAAAGCAAAACAAAGTGTAAAAATGAGGAAAAAGCTAAAAAATGAGAATAAAATACCCAGAAAAGCTTGAATATGGAAAAAGGGAGAATAAGGTGGAAATGTTGGAGTCAATAAGGTGAAAGTGTTGAAAAATGCAGTTCAAGGATGGCCTTCAGTCACTATTTTTCCAACATACCATACCAAAGCTCCTTAAGCCTATGCTACAAGCCTAGAAAGTCCTAAAGTGATCCTAGTCCACTTACTTGAAAGTTTGAGTTATGAGTATATCGGCAAGCTTATGGTATTAGTCATCATGCATGAACATCTTTTGTCAGAGTGAGTGTTCTTGCTTAGTCCCAAGAATTAAATTGAAATCATCACTATTGTTAAAATGGAACTTCTTTCTGTGAGGGCACTTGCATTGTATTATTAGCATTTGATTTATCCAGTGACTATAGACTGTTGATATTCCTTTACTTGTCATGGTTGTTTTGTCAAATGTGTCAATGTGCTTTGGTTGGCTAAATAGCTACCTGATCTTGTTTTGAAAAGTTGGTATGGGTACTTGAGTTTGATATGAGTATGATGTATGCCATTAGGTTGAGGTCTGTCTATTGCTTTATTATCTATATAGATTAAGTCTTCCCTTAAGGACAAGCAACAATTTTAAGTTAAGGGTGTTGATGTGCGGTCAAAATACAACACATTTGATACCTAAAACTTTGGATTTTGTGTGTTCTCAATGCGACATTTGTGGTTATTATATGTTTTGGTATTTGTTTTTGCAGGAAAGTAGGCTGGCATGACTTTTTAAGAAAATTGCAAACTATACTGGTTTTTGAAGGCTTACGAGACCCTCTACGAGTCGTAGAGTGTGTTTCATAAGAATTTCTAGTAAAGAATGAGATTTTGAAGTTCAACTATATGAGACCCCTATACAAGTCATAGATCACTCTACGAGTCGTATAGAGGGGTTTCATAAAGATTTCAAGAGAATGACCAGATGATAATGTTGAAGTCTACAAGAAGGCAATACGAGTCATATATCAAACTATGACTCGTAAAGTGGATCCATAGCAGTAAAGTCCAAGATTCAAGAAGCTAAACACAAGACCCCAATTATGACACATAAACCTAGTTATGAGTCATAGCTGCGTGTCATAAGGTTCGCCTACTAGTCATATAAAGGGTTTTCATGTCATAGTGTTACCCTCCCGATCCAGG
This sequence comes from Solanum sejunctum, assembly GCA_025642045.1. Classification (NCBI taxonomy): domain Eukaryota; kingdom Viridiplantae; phylum Streptophyta; class Magnoliopsida; order Solanales; family Solanaceae; genus Solanum; species Solanum sejunctum. The sequence continues at coordinate 55,267 of JAOTQJ010147153.1, forward strand.
TGGAAATGAACAGAAAGAGAGATTGGTTAACAGAATTCGATGATGTGTTCTTATCTAACCAATTAAGCTAGACTAATGGGAGATTAACTGGGACAAAGAGTAATAGCTAGTATTGCACACTATAGTGTGGGCCAAGTCACGTAGTAAAATTTGCCTCTCACCTTTGACCAAAGGGGTTGGTGAACTTAAATTACCGTCCAATATGCTATACTCTAGTCGAGAATTGGGTTATCCGGGGATATTGTGTTGGTGTCATGGGGAACACAATACCTATGTTGATCTCTATTATTGATTATCTCCCATTTTAGTTAGTTTAATTTCATTTCATATCAATCATTTTAACCCCTCCTTGGGAAATTGAGTTGTTTAATACTTGAATTGTTTATTAGTAAATTGATTTGGAAAGTCCCTGTATTCTCTGTGAGATTCGACCCTAACCTTGGTTAGGTTTTATATTTGATAATGATCAATTTATACTCCAAAATAGAGGTGTAACTTAGGATCAATACTTAGTACATTCAAATATACTAACACATACTTTTGCCTACATGATCTAACCATGTAGGGACCGGAAACTACCTTCATCCACCGTTTGATAGCTAGATTAGATTTTAGAAAATGTTGTAGTGAGTCCTATCTTTAGAGGACAAGCCACCATATATGTGCCTTATGTTGTTTCCATTTTGCTATTTACTTTGGGGGTGATCCTGGGACATGTCTTGGCCCCCGTCTATCTTATGCCTAGAGGCATTGTTAGACTTGTTGTAGACTCTTATTGAATCTTTATGTTATGTGTTGTATTTGGATCTTATGATTATGGTTTTCTATTGGATATTGCTATTATGGATTGATTATGAGAATTATGATAAGTGTGTATACTTTGACATAGAAATATAGAAGATCCTAAGTTCGTATTGCCCCCATAAATTGAGCCATACTTACCCTCCCCTTAGTTTTTTATGTGCTATGTGCTATGTGCTATGTGAATCCATGTTAATCTCTTGTCCTTATGATATCCCCATAGCGTGAGTCCTACTTTCCTATCCCTTAGAACTTTGTGTTTACTATTTATATTTATGTTTTCAAACAGATGATGTGAATATGGATACTTGAGGCCTCTTTGGGGACTCTCGGATTCCCATTCACCATTCACTCCTATACCCTAGGTTCGGGTCATGATAAATAGACTTGTCCACCCAAAATGATTCTATTGTGACTAAATGATTGAACCTAATTGCTTTATGATCGATACTCACACCATGTTTGGAGCTTATTATGTAGAAATAGGCAAAGCCATGGAAACTATTACTCGATATGGATCCAGGGCAGCTTGAGGAGTTATTATAGCCCCCGACCGGCAAAACAAAGATCAGAGACCTCTTAAGGAGGTGCAAGGGAAAGGTAAAAGAATGGTGGTTGGTCTTCAGGACTCTGACAGTGATGAGGAAAGATCCTCCGTGTGACTTGGACCAACTCAGATGAAGAGAATATGGGGTCTAAAGCTTTGACAAAGAAGCCTACTTCGAAAACAAGCCCTAAAAAGCATCAAAGTAGGGCTAGATCCAAAGCCCTTCATAACCCTCTACTACAAACATCATAGTGAATTATGGAGATAATAGCCCTTACACATCTAAATAGGCTCAGGGATGAGGGGCACAAAACTATTCTAGAATAAAAGTAGTTGTCAATACATGGGGGTATTTGATTGATACCCAGAGGTTTGGGAAATCCTTAAATTCCACAACTTCCAGACTTTGACAAAACCTCAGGATCCGTATGTGCCCAACCTAGTCTAGGAGTTCTATGAAGTCTATGATAAATCCATCCCTAAAGGCAAGAGCAGGGTAAAGATAATGCTCAAACCTCTTGATGTTGTAGAGGTTAGGGGTGTGCAAGTCCCATGTGGTGAAGCCGAGATCAATGAAGTTTTGGGTTGCACATTCTGAAGGCAGAGCTACCTGAAAGATTTAATGTATCTCAGGACATATCAAAGCAAGATTATCCATGTTGATTGGAATTCTAACTCCCTTGTGGTTAGAGAAGGAAGTAATCAGTAAGAAAAAGGAGATGAACATACAAGCACGATTTTGGTTCGTATTTATTAGTACCAACTTGATGCCTTGTTAGAATGAGTCGATACATTGACATGCAAAATTTGCCCTAGTTGGTTGTATATGGGTAGGAAAAAGTTGAATCTTGGGTCAATCATTGCTCCAAAAATCCTCACAAGGGAAAAATAGGAGTGATCCTTCTTGCCAATCCCAACCCTTATCATATGTAAGCAAGCCAAGATGCCTAGAAATAAGAAGACTGATGTGGAGGTGACTTTGTCAGCATCTATTGGCATCCTGAGGATTGTGGCTGAATTTTCGAGGAATGAGGCAGATAGGGCTTGGAAGAAGCCGGCTGGAAAAATGTCACTAGATAATGTTATGGCCCTCGAGTCCCGCACTGCAAAGCTGAACCTCGAGGTAGGTATATCTTCTTCTTCCCTTACTTTACATTTATCTTGAAACAACCCCAAAAGTGCCAGAAAATGTTTCTCAAAAATTTCCATAATTGTAATTTCTATATATCTCAAAATCCATGTGTGATATCAAAAATCCAACTATATATTCGTGATCAGGGTGCAAAATTGAATAAGAGATGGGAATAACCTCAATTTTTGAGTAATCGTAGCAAAAATTTGTTTTCCAAAGATTTTGAAAAATAGTAAGCATTCACGCGCCTAACATGACACGGCCAAGGCATGAACTTGTGTATTTTGTTGCTAGTTTTTCTTGTTTCGGTCCAAGGCCTTTGGGTCTTGGGTCTAAGCCATCCTATCCATAAATATACTTATACTTAGTCATTTTTAACCCTATATCACTCAAGATACTCCCAAAACCCTCTCTAACACTTGGTTAAATATTTCATCCAAATTTAAGTGTCCCCAACTCATTTTTAGATCTCAAGAAATTCATTCAAGCTTCAACTTCTCATTCAAATCTTCATCAAGGAAATCTCCAAAGTTGAGGTGTGTGGGTTTCAACTATTGGTTCCTTTCACCCATGGTGCCCAACCTTCCTTTTTATGTAAATTGCATTTTTCAAGTTGATTTATCTATGGGTACTTTTATTATGAATTTGACTATGAACTATGTTGGGGTTTCAGAAAGTGTTGAATGTTTAAGTATGTTTTGAGTTATGAAACTATGATCTATTGGGTAATTTGTTAAGGGATCTTGATGTATTTTGCATAAGGGTGTTACCAAGTGTTAGTAGGTTGATTTACATTGAGTTTTCTCAAACTACTTCACTCTTAAATTGTATAATTTTGAACTAGCATTACACACCTGCCAAGTGTTTGACAAAATCTCCAGTTAAGGATTCTTGAGTCATAGATGGTCTATTGAGTGACTTGTGAGTTAAGTGACTCTAAGATGATGAAAGGATTGTATGTATGTATTGAATTCATGAAAAGTGTTTTTGATGTTATAAGATGAGCACCCCGTTTAGGGGGTGCCATGCCTTAATCAATTTGTTAAGAAGGTGCCATGTCTCAATCACTTAAACGATTGGGTGCCAAGTCTTGATTACCTTGTTGAGGGGGTACCAAGCCTCAATCACCTTATAGGGGGGGGTGGTATGCCCATACTACCAATGAAGGGGTATATACCTCAATTACATTCCAAGGGGGTGGTATGACTTGAAGTTCGGGTAATAGTTGGCTTGGTTTATGATGATTGTCGCTTCCTACTCATGTAACATATTCTATATGAGCATGTTTTACTATAAGCATTGATCATGCATGTCATATTGTTATCACTCTTATCCCTTGACTATAGTAATGCATTTTGACTAAGTTGCCTATCTTTTGTTGCATTGCATTTCACAAATTTACATCCAAATGTACTAACACATACTCTATGCCTACATGATGTTACTATGTAGGAATTGGAGCTCTATTTGATCATTCTCCTTCTCCACGTGGCTAGTACTATCTCTAGAAGCAAACTTTGATAAGTCCTCAACTACAAGGATAATATCTATTGATTCTATGGTATGTAAAGACTCTTTTCTTTTGTTGGATGCTTATGACTATGAGGGTGAGCACGAAAAGTGTCGAGCCCCCTGCTCAATTCCATGTTTAGAGGTGTTGTTGGACAAGTGATGTAATTATGCTTTAAGCTTTTACACTTCTATGTTATTTAATTATTAAACTCTTTCCAATACTCCCGAACCCCCTTATTTATACCTATTTTGTTGATATCTTGCTTCTGCGACCAAGCATATGTGTATGATATGTTAAGAGGCTTGTTTGAGGTTTCTTCGAGCTCTCTATTTGCCGTGTCATGTCTATGCCCTAGTTGGGGCTGTGACCTATTCATCGCATCACGTCTACGCCCTAGTTTGGGCTATGATATAACTCATGCTCCTACTCCTACTAATAAGGAACAGGCAGAGGCACAAGTTAGAGATGACCAACCCCCTCTCACTAAGGCTGTTATATATGCCTTTGGCCGACTGGCCAAGGTATCCAATCGTCATGTCGCTAGGGTTGCATGATCTGTGCCTAAGTTAGTTGACAAGGCCATAGCCAAAGCTATCAAGCCATATATTGAGAATGAGGCCAAGCATTGAGAATTGATGGAGGCACACAAATTAAGGATGGATAGGCTTGAAATGATAATTGATAACTATGGGAAAGAGTTAGCCAACTTGAAGGATAGGGTGGCAGCTATTGAGTAGGCAGGTGGTGGAAGCGCCAACACGATGGCTCGAGAAAGCTGATTTTGCTTCGTTAAGGAAAGAGGTGGAAGCCCCCCAATCCACAGATTTGAGCACTTCTTTTGATGGGCTAGAAGATCCACTCAAAGTGGATATGACTGTGGTCCCTAATGATGAGTTGAATATGAATGTTCCGGGTGAAGACAGTTAAGAAACCAATGAGGCAAGCACCCTAGAGACTGATGAAGAAGTAGTGAAAGTGGAGCTCAACCAAGAGGACCGTGAGGAGTTAGCATGGGTGGAAAGCTATATCATGGACACAATGAAAGTAACATCCCTTCTAGACAAGTCCATAATAGGTATATCCAGTGTATGTGAGCCTATCTAGGCTTGAAATTGGGCTTGAATATGTAATGATTGAAAATTGCAAGTGTGTTTCCATAGTTTAAATATGAATCTACTTTGCCTATATGGGATTAGGATGTTGAAAGGCATATTTTGCAACATCTAGAACTTGCCAAATTTGTTTTGAGGAGTAACTTGGTTGATTCCAGATTAGGAAAGTACCTTAGGCCTTCTTTGGTTCCACTGAGTCCAATTTGACCATACTACCATCAATTGAGTCCCTATTGAAGCCCTTTGAGCCTTCATCCTTTTCTTTGGTAACCATGTAACCTTGACTCATATTTGTGAAAGACAATTCCTTTTTGTTCCTTATCAATCCCTTCTTGAGCTTGAAATGAGCTTAGTGATGGCCAAAGGCCAAGTTTGGGATGCTAGTAGAAAGAAGAAGTTGAGGAAAGGCAAAAGAGAAAGAAAAGTGAGGAGTCCTAGAAGTGAATGAAAAAAACAAAAATGTTGAAAATTTTGAACAAAAAAAGAGTTGCTTGTATAAAAGAAGACCATCCAAATTGTGAAAAAAAGTGCAATAAGGAGAGACACTTAGGATGATAAATCAAGAGCATGAAAAAAATGTATAGAGTTTAAGGAGGGATGAGCCACTACTATCCATGTATTATCCTATACAACCTTAACCTGAAATTACAGTCCCGCAAAGTCCTTTCTGATCATAGTCCTGAAGAAAGTCAAGTGAAATCCAACTGAGAATAAGGGCAAGCCTATTGAATCTTACATGCTATTTGTCGATTGGGAGACTGAGAGTTGAAGATATCCTTTGAAATAATGTCATAATCTTGTGTTCTCATGATATTCTTTGGAATGAGGTGCCTTTAGGTAGTGATCAGCAGCTACATGAGCAATTGTGAGCATAACCATGTTTTTATTACTCTATAGTCATCTCTTGAGGCTTTAAAATCATGTAAATGGTTTGTGGAAGTTCGAAAGGAGATGAAAAAGGTGGAAATATATGTGTTGCTCCCTGTGCCCCTATTTGTAGGCTCTAAAAATGGATGGATTAATGTTTGATTTGCTTGAGAGAAAGCAAAGGCTTAAGCTAGAGGTGTTGATGAGTCCATATTCTAGATTCATTTTAGGGCTAGTTTACAAAGAAATATTGTCCATAGTGTAAAATTATTTCCAATTAATGAATATGCATGTGTTATATCAATAAACAAAATTAAAAGTGCACAAATGGACAATACTTGACAAATCTTGGAAAGGGAGCAAAAGTGTCAAAAAGTCGGAGAAAAGTGGTATCGCCTACATATTCAGCGACCGCTGAACATTCAGAGAGACCGCCTAGCATTGTTGCAACAACCAAAGTTCAAGAACAAGTCCAAAAAGTGGTCAAAATCAATATAACCAAATATATTTGATGCACCGCCGAATGGCTGCAGAGACTACCTAAAGTTGTAGTACTCAAAGGCCCAAAACCATGACAAAAAGGCAAAGATATAGGAACTTCAGGGAATTGATGAATTATGCCGGTAGAGTGAAGAACCATCACCCAATGTTATTGAAGAACAAGCCTTAATAGGATATAGATAAAAGCAGTCAAGTGCACATTCAGCGCATCGCTTGAGTGCTCGGTAAAGGCTGGCCTTGATCATCGAATGAAAATTCATAGCACAAACGCTCACACTTTTGTACAGACTATTTAAGCAAATAAAAAAGGGCATTGATATATCATATCATTCTTTTTAGTTTTAGGGAGAGAGTAGTACATAGAACATTCCTTCTTTAGAGTATAAGGGTTGATAAGGTTTTCAAGTATAAGGGAAGAAAAACTTGGTGATAATCAATTATTATCTATTCAATCTTGTTATCTGTGACTTCATCTACTATTTGTTGTATTAAATCCCTAATTTCTAGCATGTGTGGCTAAAACCCCCCATGTTGGTGGTGTGCTAGTGATATAGGTTTTTGATTTATTTATTGGGACTTTGGTATTTTCACTTATTTGTGTTGATTTGAGTAAAGTTACATCCATTTCTTTGTTTAATCTATAATTCTAAGGTTTCAAACTTAGGGTTTAATTTAGACCTCTGACTATTACTTTAACCAGAATTATTAGAGTGTGGAATAGATGTAATGGCTAGAAACCTTCTAGGGTTTCAGTTAAAGTCTATAGTTATGGATTCAACGACCTTGGTATTAGGGGTTTTGCTGAAACTTCTTAGGGCAAGAGTGATCTTGGTAGTCCGCGTATGATATCATAATTGAATCATATAAAATGCTTGTGTGTCATAATTGAACATGAGTTACAAGCAACCTAGGCTATTCACTCACTATCAACTCAATTAGTCAAATATTTAGACCCAGCTGGTAGACCGATTCCCATATTCGCACAACCCCAACATCTTCTCTGATTTGTTAATCCATTTGTTATTTAGATATTGTGTAGTTGAATCTGACTTTAAGTATTACAGACCCTTAGATTCTATAATTGCTTAGACAAATGAACTACTTCAATTTGTGAACCATGCTTCCCTATGTAATTTGACCCCAACCTGTAAGTTGCGTTATTATACTGATGACGACTGCCCTACTTCTTTTGAGCATCTGGGTTGAACGATATCAGCTACCATCCCATTCATGAATTGACTTATCAGGTAATTGGAATTTAGCACATGAGTTTTACAGTTAATGGAGGCATCTAAAGCACACAACCAATCCATCCTCAGAATCACATCATAGTCTACTATGGAAAACTCAACTAAGTCAAATAAAATCACCTTATGCAAGATAGTAATAGGATAATTTCTATAGTGTCACGACTCAAGCCTAGGGCCTAGATATGACACAACGATGGGAACCTAAAAGGACCCCAAAAATCCTCTTAGCATATCTATTATACATCCTTGGTCATGAAAGCAATTAGACAAAAACAAGAGAGTAAAAAATAAGGATAAAGGGACTAACGGAAGTTCTAGATAACCGTAAGCAAACAAGAGTCAAGAACATAGCATAATTACATCACTTGACCAACAATACCTCTAAACATAGACTTGAGTGGGGGTCAAGATAATTTTCGATCTCACCCTCATAGTATCAAGAGTTCAACAAAAAGAAATGACATAAGCAAGAGTAGTATAGCTAGTGTCCCTGAACTTGAGGACTCACTAAAGCTTATCTTCAAGATATCATAGCTAACCACGTGGAGGATACTCATGAGGAGCTCCGGTCCCTACATGGTAATATCATATAGACACAGAGTATGCGTTAGTACATCAGAATGTACTAAGTATGTAGGATGCAATGCGATAAGACATAAGCCAATATAATCAAAATGCATAATAATAGGCCATACATAAGCATAATCTCAATATGACATACATGATCAATGCCTGAAGTAAAACATGCTTGTAAATCATTCAACTTGCATAGGACATAACACATGTATGGGAAGAGACCTCAACCAACATAAAATAAGACGAAGCAAGCTACAACTTGGAATCCTAATGATTACCCCTCATAGATAAAGAGGTGGTTTACTTGCAAAGGTAAACCGTACTCCACCTTACGCGAGCGCATCCCATTTTGGAGAAGTAACCTTCCTTATGGGAGTCCACCCCATTTTGAAAAGGATTTCATTAGAAACTTCACCTTATGAGAGCTCATCCCATTTCGGGAAGAACTTCAAAAGAAAGTGCACTAAAAGGATCCACTAGTACAACAAGGGTAAAACATAATCCTATGTTGCATAGTTCAAGGAAAGAGAGCAAACACTCCATCCATCGGTGCTAAGTCTAATCCCATTTAATACTTATAATAATCATACTTTAATAGTTCGCAATAAACATGGAACTATGACATGAGTAGCTCTAATATACTTGATCTCTAATGGTGAGCCTAACTTGAAACATGAGAATAGATCATCATCAAACATTAACATTGCATTAACATCAAAGGCTCACAAGAGGTAAAATCTTTGAAAATAGGGGTTAACTTCATCCTTGCATAATCATAGGTAATTTCATGAATTCAAAACATACTTGATAGCCCATATTCACCATGATGTCACTTGACTTGTAAAACATATACATATCTTGAGAATTCTTAACTTGAGATTTTATGTAACAATTGGTTGGTGTGTAATACTTGTTCAAAATCATGCAATTCAAGAGTGAAATCATATGAGAAAACTCAACACAAACTAACTCACCAACATACTGCAAAACCCTCATATGAAATATGTCTAAATCCATTATCAAATTTCATAACATATCATAGTTTCATAGCCCAAAACATACATAGTCTCAATAGACAAAATCAACTCTAGTATAAGCTTGAGATAGATAAATATGCATATTGAATCAACATTTCAGAAAACCCCAACCTGTTTCATGCTTATAATCCATAATAAGAGATACCCATAGATACTACAACTTGAAAACATGCAATTTCATAAGATAGGAAGATTGGGTACCATGGGTAAAAGGACCCAATGGTTGAAACCCACATACCTAAAATTTGGAGATTTCCTTAATAAAGATTTGAATGAGAATTTGAAGCTTGAATAAATTTCTTGAGATCCGAAATAATTTTAACACACTTGAATTTAGGTAAAATATTTGGCTAAGTGTTAGAGAGGGTTTTGGGAAATGTCTTGAATGATATGGGGTTCTAAAATGACTAAGTATAGGTGTTTTTATGTATAAAAGGGCATTGGGGCCAAGACCCAATGTATTGGGCCAAAACATAAAGTTAAGGAAGTCACAGCACTGCCTATGATGGGTCAGCTTTGCGGATCCAACGTGAACTGCCATTGGAAATTAAAAAGTTGGGAAAAATGTAATTTAACTATGGGTCCTCTAAAATCGAGGTTATACCTATTTTCCACTCAATTTTGCCCCCCGATCAAGAAAATGAAGTCAAGTTTTTGATATCATGCATGAATTTTGAGATATATGAAAATTACGAATATGAGAATTTCTGAGGCATATTTTTAGGCACCTTTTGGGGCATTTCAATATCTCCCCCTTGGGAACATTTGTATCAGAATGTCAAATAAGCATATATGAGAAGAATAATCATGAATAAATTAGCTCAACAAGAATACAATAATGCACTTAAATACCATTTTCAAGAATCTCAACATAAGCGTCAAAATCACCATAAATTTGTCAACATAAGTATGAATGTATGCAAATAATATAAGGGTTGAAACTTGAGACTTGAAATCATATAGGGGGATTTGAATTAATACCTTAGGCTTGAGTATAGTGCATGTCTACCTTGGCTTCCCATGTTTAACTTGTTAGGTCTTTCAAAGAACCTTGACGAAAGCTACATCCTTGTTCCTCAACCTCTTCACTTGTCTATCAAAAATTTCTAGCAGGACCGCTTCATAAGTAAAATTGTCTCTATAACCCCCACAACATCCAAAGGTACACTAACACCCACACATTTTCTCAACATAGACACATCGAAGAGTAGCTTAATCATATGCACATCAATGGGCAACTCCAACTCATAGGTCACCTTACCAATCCACCTTAAAACCCTATAAGGACCCATAAATCTTGGACTCAATTTTACCTTCTTACCAAAACAAATCACATCCTTCATTGGTGAGTCCTTCAAATAGACCCAGTCACAAACCTTAAAGTCAAGATCCCTTCTCCTCACATCGGCATAAGACTTTTGTTGACTTTTGGCTATTTTTAACCTCTCCGTTATCCACCTCACCTTTTCCATGACCTCCATAACCAAATTCGAGCTGAAGAAAGCCATCTAGCCCCCGCAAACCATTCAATCGGGGATCTACAATTCCTACCATAAAGGGCCTCAAAAGAAGCCATACTAATGCTTGAATGATAGCTATTGTTGCAAGCAAACTCAATGAGTGGATGGTGATCATCCCAACTACCTTTAAACTCCAAAACACAAGCTCTACGCATATCCTCAAGAGTTTGGATAGTTCTCTCGGGTTGGCCATCCGTTTGAGGGTGAAAGGCTGTGCTAAGCTTTACCTTGGTACCAAGACCCCTTTGGAAGGACTCCAAAAGTAAGAAGTGAATTGAGCACAACGATTCAATATGATAAACAAAGGCACCCTATGCATTGTAACCAACTCATGAATGTACAATTAAGCATAATCTTCGGCACTATAAGTAGTCTTAACTGGTAGGAAATGAGTTGACTTTATCATTCTATCAACCACAACCCAAATAGAATCAAACTGCCTCCTAGTCTTAGGCAACCCAACCACAAAGTCCATGCTAATCTCCTCCCACTTCCAAGTAGGAATCTCTATATATTGGGATAGTCCACGTTGCCTTTGATGCTCAGCTTTCACTTGTTGGCAATTATCACAATCAGATACAAACTTAGCAATTTCTCTCTTTATACTACCCCACCAATACACTTCCCTCAAATCCCTATACATCTTAGTAGAACTAGGGTGAATAGAATAGGAAGAATTATGAGCCTCATCTAAAATCTTCTATCTCAAGTAATCAACATTGGGCACACACAACCTACCTTGGTACCTAAGGGCACCATCTTCCCCTTGGAAGAAAACCTCCACCATACCATCTCTCACTAAGGTCTTTAATTCTAACAAGGCAAGGTCAAGATCTTGCTTTGCCTTTACCTCCTCAATCGAGGAATACTTAGAGCCATTAAAATCTATTACACCACCATTGTTAACGTCCTCTAATCTAACTCCCAATCTAGTAAATTGATGAACCTCTCTAGCCACCTCCTTGCCACCATATCAACATGTGCTAGGCTACCCATAGATACCCTACTTAGAGTATTGTCCATAACATTAGCATTACTAGAGTGGTAATGCACACTCATGTCATAATCTTTGAGAAGCTCTAACCACCTTCTTTGTCTCAAGTTGAGATTTTTTTTGGGTGAACACATATTGGAGACTCTTTTGATCGGTGAACACATCAACATTAACCCCATACAAGTAATGATGCCAAATTTTTAAAGCAAATACCACGACGGCTAATTCAAGATCATTGGTAGGATAATTCTTTTCATACACCTTAAGTTGTCTAGAGCCATGCTATCACCTTACCATTTTGCATCAGAACACAACCCAAACCAATTCTTGAGGCATCACAATACACAACAAACCCTTCCAACCCTTCTAGTAGAGACAAGATAGGAGCGGAGACAAGCTTATCTTTCAAAGTTTGGAAACTCTTTTCACACTTATTGGTCCATACAAATTTTGTCCTCTTTTGGGTTAACTTAGTCATAGGAGAGGCAATAGAAGATAACTCATTCATAAATCTCTGGTAGTAACCTGCTAAGCCAAGAAACTTCTAATATTCGATGGGGTCAAATATCTAGGACAATTTCTAATCACCTCTATCTACTTAGGATCCACCTTAATACCATCACCCGACACCACATGACCTAGGAAAGCAACCCCCTTCAACCAAAACTCACATTTTTCATATTTAGCATACAACTTCTCCCTCAATATTTGCAACACCACTGTCAAGTGATCCATATTCTCCTCCTCAATACAGGAATAGATCAAGATATCATTAATAAATACCACCATAAACAAGTCAAGGCAGGGTTTAAGTACCCTATTCATAAGGTCCATGAAGATAACTGGTGCATTAATCAACTTGAAGGACATAATCACAAATTCAAAATGCCTATACCTAGTCAGGAAGTCATCTTAGGAATGTCACACTCCCTCACTTTCACTTGGTGATACCCGAACCAAAGATCAATCTTAGAGAAGTAACTAGCCCCTTGAAGTTGATCAAAAGGGTCATCAATCCTTGGTAGAGGGTACTTATTCTTAATGGTGACTCTATTAAGTTGTCAGTAATCAATACACATTCTAAGAGAACCATCTTTCTTCTTCACAAACAACACCAATGCACCCCAAGGTGATTGACCAGGCCTTATAAAACTCTTCTCCAACAAAATCCTCAATTGCTCTTTCAACTCCTTAAACTCCACCAGGTCATATGGTAAGGGGGAATAGAAGTGGGTTGAGTATCGAGAAGAAGGTCTATACCAAAATCTATTTCCCTTTTGGGAGGAACACTAGGAAGCTCACTAGGAAAGACATTAAGAAACTCATTAACCACCAGAATCGACTCTATAAGAAGGACTTTGGACTCAATATCCCTAACCCTCACAAGATGATAGATATACCCCTTAGAATTAACTTTTGGGTTTTAATGCAAAAAATGAATCTACCCTTGACCACAGCATCACAACTTGCCCACTCAATGATGGGTTCATTAGGGAATTGGAATTTGGCTCTATGGCTTCTACAATCAATGGAGGCATAATATGCATGCAAATAATCCATCCCAAGAATGACATCAAAATCTACTATATCTAAATCAACAAAATAACAAGGAAAGATTTTATGCAAACTAAAAAGGAATAATTTCTACAGACCCTTCTAGCAACAATGGATACACCAACGGGAGTAGACACTTTATATGGCTCATATAATAATTTGGGTTTAACATAAAACTTTTTGGCAATGAAAGGAGTAATAAAAGAAAGAGTGGCACCTGGTTCAATCAAACCATACACATCAAAATCAAAAACCTTTAACATACTGGTGACAATATAGGGCACCTCATCTACCCCTTGTCTCCCTTGAAGAGCATAGAACTTATTTTGCCTTGGTGCACCTCCTTGTTGACCTTCTCTTCCCCTCAGTAATCAATACGCATTCGCACCTTGGCCTTGTGGACGACCATTTTCACCCTTGGGTTGAGCACTAGGGCTATCAATAACCTTGTGGCCAATTTCACCACAACCAAAGCAAGCATTTGCATTTCTCAAACAAGGACCACTATGATTCTTTTCACATGTTGGGCATTTAGGCTTTAACACTCCTTCATTACCACCTTGGAACCTTTAATTAGGCACCCCATCATTGGCAAACTTCTTGTTAGAAGCAATGGATGTCCCTTGGCCTTGTAACTTGTGACCTTAAGGAAATGGACCACCTTTAGAACCTTGGAATCCACCTTCAAAATGGGCCCTCTTGGCCTCACCACTCCTTCTCTTTCTCAACTTATCCCCGTATAGTTATTCGGCATAAGTCATAAGGCGGGAAAAGTCCATATCACCTATCAACATGGCAGCATGACATTCTTCATTTACCAAGTTGGATACACCCATCATTAATTTTCTCATCCTAGACCTTGGTTGGGCCAGCAATTGAGGTGCATATTTAAACAGTTGGTTGAACTTGAGGGAATACTCCCTCACACTCATCAACCCTTGCTTTAAATTCATGAATTCCAACATTTTGGCCTCCCTTAGCTTAAGAGGAAAGAACCGGTTAAGAAATGCCTCTTGAAACTCTTCCCAAAGGATAGCATCACCATTCCCCTTCTCCACCTTCTATTGAGTGAACCAAACTTGGACCACCCCTTTGAGTTGGCAGGCCTCCAACTCCATATTCTCTTTTGAGCTAACCCCTATAATAGATAACACTTTGTATACCTCATTGATGAATTCTTAAGGGTCCTCATCCACCATAGACCCATGGAACTCCGATGGGTTCATTATAGTAAAATTCCTCACCTTTGAGGCCAAAGTGGGAGCATGAGGGGCTTGGGCCCCTTGGTTGATTTAATTAGTCATGGCATGGGCTAGCATGGTAATAGCATCACAAAACTCTTCATGGGCCACTCCTCCATCTTGAGGAGCTTGAGGAGCGGGAGGGGTCGATTGCTCCTCGGGAGCACGAGCTCTTCTTTCTCTTTGAATAGGCATGATCTAAAATAGCAAAGAATATTCATTGTGGGAAAGCCCTACTTAACTCCTATAGCATGGCATAGATCAAGAAGAAGAAAAAATTTACTAAAATGCCTCACAGCCTCTTACTCATATTTGCACTGCACTTCACAACCATGAAGAAGACTCCAATCAATGTGATGTATTAGATTTTGAGGATATTAACAACCTAGTGATCTAATACCTAGTTTGTCATGACCTAAGCCTAGGGCCTAGATGTGACACGGTGAATCGAAACCCAAAGGGACCCCAAACAAGCCTCTTAGCATATGAATTACACATCCTTGGTCGTGAAAGTAATTAAACAACAACAAGAGAGTAAAAATAAGGATAAAGGGACTAAGGGAAGTTTTAGATAATTGTAAGCAAACAAGAATCGAGAACCTAGAATAATTACATCACTTGTCCAACAACACCTCTAAATATAAACTTGAGTGAGGGCAAAGACACGTTCCGGGGTCACCCTCATGGTATCAACAGTTCAACATAAAGAAATGACATAAGCAAGAGTAGTATAGCTAGTGTCCCCAAACTTGAGGTCTCACCAAAGCTTATCTTCAAGATATCACAACTAACCACGTGGAGGGTGATCGTGAGGAGCTTCGGTCCTTATATGCTAACATTATATCAGCATAGAGTATGTATTAGTACGTCTGAATGTACTAAGTATGTAGGATACAATGCAACAAGACATAAGACGATATAATCAAAATGCATAATAATAGGTAATACATAAGCATAATCTCAATATAACATGCATGATCAATGCTTGTAAGTCATTCAACTTGCATAGGCCATGCTCAACCGATATAGAATAACATCAAGCGAGCTATAACTTAGAATTCAGATGATTATCCCTCACTGGTAAAGAATTGGTCTACTTGTAAAGGTAAACCATACTTAATGTTATAGGAGCCCATCCCATTTTAGAGAAGTAACCTTCCTTATGGTAGCCCATCCCATTTTGAAAAGGATTTCATGAGAAACTTCACCTTATGGGAGCTCATCCTATTTTGGGAAGAAATTCAAAAGAAAGTGCATTAAATGGATTTGCTAGTATAGCAAGGGTATAACATAAACTTTTGTTGGCACATAGTTCAAGGAAAGAGAGCAAACCTTCCATCCATCGATGCTAAGTCTAATCCCATTTAATACTTATAATAATCATACTTTAATAACTTGCAATAAACATGGAATCATAATATGAGTAGCTCTAACATACTGACCTCTAATGGTGAGCTTAACTTGAAACATGAGAATAGATCAGCATCAAATATTACCCTCACATTAACACCAAAGGCTCATAAGAGGTAAAATCTTTGAAAATAGGGCTTAACTTCATCCTTGCATAATCATAGGTAATTTCATGAATTCACAACATACTTGATAGCCCATATTCACCATGATGTCACTTGACTTGTAAAACATATACATATCTTGAGAATTCTTAACTTGACATTTTATGTAACACTTGGTGAGTATGTAATGCTTGTCCAAAATCATTCAATTCAAGAGTAAAATTATGTGAAAAAACTTAATGCAAATGAACCCACCAACATATTGCAAAACCCTCATGTGAAATACATTGAATCCACCACCAAATCTCATAATAGATCATAGTTTCATAGCCCAAAACATACATAGTCTCTGCAAAACCAACTCATAGTATAAGCTTGAGATAGATAAACATGCATATTTAATCGACATTTCATAAATTCCGAACATATTTCCTGCGTATAATCCATGATAAGAATAGCCATAGATACTATAACTTGAAAACATGCAATTTCATAAGATAGGAAGATTGGGCACCATGGGTGAAAGGACTTAATGGTTGAAATATCCATACCTCAAATTTAGAGATTTCCTTGATGAAGATTAGAATGAGAACTTGAATCTTTAATGAATTTCTTGAGATCTAAAATGATTTTGGGACAATTGAATGTGTGTAAAATATTTGGCAAAGAGTAAGAGAGGGTTTTGGGGAATGTCTCGAATGATGTAGGATTGAAAATGACTAAGTATAGGTGTTTTGGCGCATAGAAGGGCATTGGCACTAAGACCCCAATGTGTTAGGCCGAAACAAAAAATTAAGGAAGTCACAACACTGCTTCGCAAAGAGTTTACTTCGTGAAGCCAATGCGAACTACCACTAGAAATTGACAAGTTGGCGAAAATGAAATTTCACTATGGGTCCCCTAAAATTGGGGTTATACCCATTTTCCACTCAATTTTTCCCTTTGATCAAGAATACGACGTCAAATTTTTGATATCATGCACGAATTTTGAGATATATAAAAATTACAATTATAAGCATGTTCGAGGTACATTTTTGAGCACTTTTTGGGGTGTTTCATATAGACTCTTTGAGCTATGATTGACTCACCTATGGAGTTACTCACCTCATAGGGATCATGGAGGACTTCAAGACGTGCATGAAATTTATATGCAAAGAATTAGGTTACAAAAGACAATTTTGCTTGCAGATCTAACAATGCATAAGTATCATAATAAAGAACTCTTAGTATACTAGTAACCCCATCCGAAGCTTCTTTGACCTATTGGTGACCATGAAGAGCATAGAACCGATTACTCCTATGGAAGCCTTGAATTGTACCCTTTTGGTGTTGAGGCCTTATGCCTCCGCTCCTGTAATTCTCAGAATGCCTCACTGATGGGAAGCTCTTCATAGCGGCATGATCTAGAAACAAACAAAATCCCATCGTTAGTTAGCGGAACACTTATTCAACTCTAAGGCATGACATAAATAAGAAATAAAAGATGACTTTCCTAAATTATCTCATAGCCTCTCACTCAAGATAGTGGTGCATTTCACAACCTTGAATAAGACTCTACTCTATGGATTATGCATGGACATTCGAGGACCATTTTAAAATTTCATGCTCTGATACCAAGTTTGTAATGACCTGACCTAGGGTGAAGTCGTGACATGGTGAATAAGATACCCGAAGGTATCTCACCCAAGCCATCTCAAGCATCTTATGCATTTATAGGCATTAAATAAACTTTTTGCGGAAAAAAATAGGGGAAAGGGTCTAAGGGTTAATTTTGATAATGAAGCAACATTAAAAAGGAGTGGAATAACTACAATCGATGTGTTTGTCCATATGCATACCAACTACATCATAAACGGATGGTGTCGGTATCGATCAATCCCCATCGAATAGAAAGAATCCAAAATAAGGGAACGTAGAAAGTAAAAGCATCAGAAGGGCTATAAATACATTGTCTAAGAATTAAAGCAAAAATATAAGATAGAAAAAAAAGTGTCGGAGTCCCTTCTAAGGGCTCACCACAATAAATCTACTAGACATGGATAACGAAAACTTGCCTCAAGATGGTGGAGGAGTGTTTATCCCTACATGGATAAATCATGTAGCCAAAATATGCGTTAGTACATTTGGATGTACTATATGTGTGAGATGCAATGCACAGATGAAATTATAATGACATCATTATTAAATATAACATATAAGGATATATGAAGTAATGGATACATTAGCAAGCTTTAAACATGCACAAGGAATATGTCGTAAGACCAATATGAGACAATGCGTAAGCAAGCACATATAATGAAAACATAACATGAGATCATAAGTTTTTGGGAATAGACCATAACCGATAGTAAGACCATGTGATCTACTACATGGAATACAATGCACTCCTTCCATTGAGGAAAGGGGAATCTACTAGCCAAGGTAGATATCCAAAACTTAATAACTATGTCATTTCAGCTTTTATAACATTTGGGACTATGTGGATCCACTAGCGTAGCCTATAAGGCTCCTATCGAATTCTGGCTCAACTAGTAGAATGAGTCTCAATCTCTAGTCCTCTCGGTGCTAAGTCATCCCACAGAATCATTATAATATATTCATAGAATCATAACTAGCAATCATAGGAGTAGCTTGAACTTAGGCCTCTTTCTTAAATATCTTTTAGGGAAACTAACATCATACATATATCTTTGATAAATTTAAATTTGAAGCTCTTTATTAATGCCCTAAGCATAATCATAAATCATAAAAGCTTCATCGGAAACAAGGTGGGCTTAGCATTTACCATGGAATAATCATAAATCACATAAGTCATAAGAAATTTCTTTTAAAAGGAACATCGAAATCGCCCAACCTTGATTATATCGAAAATCATCATAGAATCAATATCATGTTTTAAATATATATATGTTTATTTAGAAAAATAGTTATTAAACTTTATAAGTATCATATAATAACATAAAAGGCATGAAATCATCATAAGTATGCACTTAACTTAAGGAACTTAAAGAAACGACAAAATACTTACTAAGAAACTTTATGGGTGAAGGGTTATCCATAAATCAACTCACATACCTGGAGAACTAAGGAGAAATAGAATTAAAGCCTTTGGGGAAGAAATCTTGGAAACCCTAGCCTTGTTCTTGAGAGCTCTAGTCAAGGAATTCTTTTTAGAATTGGAAGAGTGAGGGAACGTAGGGTGTTTCAAGGGATTGAAGACTAACTAAGTCCCCTTTCTTGTCCCCAAAATGACTAGTTTAGGAATAGAAAGGATAGAAATGATAGAACTGCCCCTTATTAAAATGGCCAAAGTCGATCTACGAAAGCCCGATTATGGGTTGTAAGTCATTCCATGAGCCGTAAGTCCCTTCGTTTGATAATAAGTCTAAAAATACTAAAAATTGACTTTACTGAATTCAAAACCATGAAGAAGCAATACCGACGGTGAAACATCTTATGGGCCATGGTTAGACTCGTAGAGTCGTTCCACATTTAAGCATTTTTCCTTATTTCCTTGGCCTTACCCACGAAAGATTTCCATGAGCGTAACCTATTCTACGAGCCATCTGATAACTTGTAGACCACTTTATTGAAAACTCCAAATTATCTTCATATTTGGGGCCTACTTATGAAACCATTTATGGGCTATAAAGTATCCTATAGGATGTCACTTGGTCCCTGACTTACACCACACTTGGAAACTTTTCCCCTTTTTGAAGTTTTATATGTAAGAACCAAACCTATGATTATATGTCAACTTACGGGTCGCAAGTTGTCCTATAAACCAGATTCCAAGTTATTTTGTAGGCCAAATTTTCTATACTTAGGTCTCCTAAACTATGGGTCAGTACATTTACGATGATGGGACAAAGGGGGTCTACCTACAGGGTTGTTCTGCAGTGGTTGCATGGTGGTTTTAGGGTTGTTTTAGTGCAGAAAAGGGGGTGAAAGAGGAGAAAAATGAGGGTCAGAGTCTTTGTGGTTGCTGGACGATGGCGAGGAGATGAAGGAGATGAGTTTTGGTTTTTGGTATTTTCCTGGTGGTCACTGGCAAGGTGAAGAAAGGAGAAGGGCGTCGCTGGCAAGGCTATTTTAGGAGGAAAAATGGGTCTGGTGGTTTCGATGGTGATTTTCATTTGAGAAAATGGAACTAAAGAGGTCACACAGTGGCTAGTCAGTTGGTGGTGATTTTCATCAGACAAAGGCAACTGATACGAGCTGGTGGTGGTGTACTGGAGTAGCGACATGAGAAAGAGGGTCGCCAGCATCTCCTTTGTTGAAAGGCTGAGGCTAAAATATGGACTTGAGGTAGAGTGATGTAGCGTAAGGGTTGAGAGAAAGTGATTGAAAGGGAAAATAGAGTTTGGGGGTTAATCTGCAATAGGAAAGAAAATAAAGATGCAATCCTGATTGTAGATTAAAGCAATAAATGGCTAAGATTAATTTTTGATAAAATAGATCATTCGGATTGAAAAATGGGTATTCAAATTGGATTAAAATAAAATTGAATCTAGATTTAAAATTGAGCCACAAATTTGTAACACCCCATGAAACTTTTGAAATACCCCTAGAATAGAATCATGCACATAACCCGTCTTCCCAAGCTCCAATGGAAAATTCGAGACTGGATTTGTGATAGCACAAAAAATTAAGTGGGAAAATGATCTCTATCAGCTTTTAGAGTGACCAAGGCAAAAGATAATTTTTTGTAATTAAAACAAAATAGTGTTGATGTGCGCCCTAGATGTCACATGCCAGGGATGCACACTTACACTTATTTTTTTTTAAGTTTTCAACATAAATTAGAAAGAACATGTTTTGAGAAAATTTACAAAAATACACATGTCCGCAACCTAAGTGTGAAGCCAACATGGTGCCATAGAGTGAAATTTAATTTTTTTTTATAGAAAGGGCCTTTTTGTTACTCCCTACCTCTCCTAAGTAGAATAAATGAGTATAAGGAATCTTTTACGTCAAGCCAAGTCCAAAGAATCTCTACTAACTAAGTTTTCGTATGGGTAGATAGAAGGGTCAATTTTAAATGTCCATAACTCCTAAAGTAAAATGCTTTAGGTGACTCATAATATGTCAAATTGAAGATATTTGAATTAGTTTTCTAATGCATCTAATTTTAGCTTAATCAAAGTTCGGCGTAGAAAGTTATGACCATTTTATTGAAGGAGTAAAAAGTTGTTTGAAGGTCCACGCCCGGAATACATCGCGGACCAAATGCGGACCGTTATTAGATAAGCTAATGATATTTTTTTCTTTTTATTTTGAGTTTACTTTCATTGTAAAACCTTTGGGGGTCTATTTAAGGTCAGAAAATGCATAAAATGTCAGTTTTCATAATTAAAAACCTTCTCTTTCACTCCTAAACATAAACGTTCAAGAATCATGAAGAAAGTCATCAAGTTAGGATTAGCCTTCAAGATTAATCCTCAAGGGTTTTAAGAAAACAAACTCAGAATCCCAAGAAAAGCTTTCTTAATTCTTCTTTTTCAAGAATGTAGGGCTCTTAAATAAGAACTTTATAAATTCTAAGTCAAGAATCCAAGAATCAAGCAGAAGCCCTTCAAACAATATTTTTCCAAGTTCTTCCACTCTAAAGGAACTACTGAGATTGAGGATTTTCTCTAAGAAAGCTAGAATTCATCAAATTTCAATTGTAAAACCAACTTTTCATGTATATAAGGCCTATGGGATTATTCATCCATGTGCCCCATAGATGGTCATAAATGAGTTGAGAGTCCATGAGTCCCCATACATGTTTCCTGAAGTATTATCTTGATTAAATTCTTGAAAACTATGTTACTTACATGTATTTTTATACAGTGATGTTTATAATAAACTTGTTTTCTTGAATTGAATACTTTTCATGAGATATTGTATAAACCCGATATGTTAAGTTTTGAAAGCATGCAAGAATGAACCTAAGGGTTGATATCTATAGCCTTGATCATGTTAATGTGCTTGTTATTGTGGTTCTAGTCCTGAATTGAGTGTGTTGATGATGATATTGATGAGATTAATAGTCTTAGAGTCTTAAAGAGGTTAAGCTTAATCTTAAAAGAATGTTCCTAATCCATTGAGTTGATAGTTGATGAGATGAGTTAACGTCCTTTGTCAAAAAAAGACTCAGTGATGAGAAACTTGATGTTTGATAGCTTATGAGCATGTTGAGTCTTGGGAGGAGTATTGAGCATCGAAATGAGTAAGAGTGAGTCTAACTCGCACTCATTCACTATGTGGCCAATGTAGGAGAAGATTGGACCGTAAAAATGGATGTTTCCTTAGTCCCAAAAGAGAACTTGATAGAGTTATGGATCCACCAATAGACATGTCCTCTACCCTAGCACGGTACTGGATGGATATGACATTGACATCACTTTGTTGTATCATCACCGCCTTATAGGTGATAGTTGCCAATTAGAGAAACTCCTAGATAGGTTTTATATTAACAGTACTCTTATGTTGATGTGATGTTATGAGTCTTGATTGATATTGATGAATCATTTTATACACTTTATTCTTGCTTTAGATAGACATTTGGACCGTTTGATTGGTTATCTATCTGAGCTAATATTGCTCTAGATTACTCTACCTATTTCTATTTCATTCAGCTATTTTACATATCGTACATTCTACGTACTAACACCACTCGGCGCTGCATCATTTCATGATATAGATATATGTATTAAGCATTGTCAACAGGCACATCATTGAGTGTCTTGGACATTTAGCTGATTGGTGAGCCTCCCCTACTTCGAAGGAAGCATTACATTTATTTTCATCTTGCTTTAGAGTATGATTTGATTAGCTTTAATTTATTTTGAGATAGCCATGGGTTAGTCATTAGCATCACTTGATAGTGATAGAGGCTTCATAGACTAGAGTCAAATGTTGATGTTAAGACTTGTTAAGCTACTTCTTTCTGCTAGCCATTTTATTTATTGATATTATTATTTTGAGACTAGGTGAGATATGTCCATTAATTTCCTTAGTATTCCGCTGATTGTCTTGAGTTTACTCATTAAATACATATGATGAGGCCAGGGGATTCGCTTGGGGACTAGCAATAGCCTCTGAGTACCAGTTAGGTCTAGCGTACCCTCTCGGGGTATGACAAACTTGGTATCAGAGCACAGAATTCAAGTGTCTTAGGGAGTATATGAAGCCATCTCAAGTGAATTCCTTAATATTGGTGTGAAGCGTGAAACATCCGTAATAGGGAGGCTATGGGACATTAGATATAGTTTCCTTTCTTTCAAATCTTGAATCCTACGGTAGAGCTATTTCTTAAGAAATCTATGATGATTTGTGCGTTGATCTAAACCTTTAGACTATGCCTTATTCACGAGGTGATAGAGACAATAATATTACACTTTTATGGATAAGATCATCTGCGATAAAGTAATCATAATGGTAGAGCGACTATACTAGGCTTGAGAGAAGTCGACTAGTGTGCTAAGTTAAGTGACTAGAAAGACTGCACTATTACTCAATAAATCATGCATTTGAGTTAGCTCTAGAGGTACCCAGACCCTTTTTTCTTTAAAACTTACTTCTGATGTTACTCATAAGAGAGAAACTTATGTCTCTAAAGAGTTTAATGTTGCCACCTAAGAGTGAGATGTGCGGTCTTATAAACCCTGAGTAGAATTGAATCATCCTAGAGTTAGAAGGATGATGATGGAAATAAAAGGACGAGATAGCAAGAGTGATGCTTGATTAAGGCTTGTAGTTGGAGTTATGTACCTATTAGGTAAGTAAAGATGATGAGTCAATTTCCCTAAGTTTTATGAAAGAGTGGTGAGTGTCCTATGATTGTCATGATAAGGTACACACACGCACACACACTCTCTCTCTCTCACACACACACACATATATATATATATATATATAGAGAGAGAGAGAGAGAGAGAGAGAGAAAGTTAGTGTTAGAATGTGTTAGAGCAT